>JAGKTI010000055.1:189759-200769 GCA_018397915.1 Birgus latro
CTTGTTTTGTATGGTCTGAAGAGTGTTGTAGTGTGTTTTAGTGAGGTTAGGAGCCCAAGCAGGGCTTGCATAATTCATCACTTATCATATATGTTCTCTGTATACTGTGGTGGTGGTTTCTTTGTTGTGTCCAAATGTTGTATGGGCAAGTGACCTCACGGCATTGAGTCTAGGTATTAATTTATTTTTGATGTTTGTGATGTGTTGTTTAAATGACATTGATGTATTGTATGTTACACCAAGGATTTTATGTGTGTGTGTGTGTGTGTGTGTGTGTGTGTGTGGTAGAGGAGTGTTGTTTATGGTGAGGTGTGGAATGTGACTGTGTTCTGCTGTCTAGTTTGTGAGAAGGGTCACTGTAGATTTGGCTGGGGCTGTTTTGAGCCTGTTTGTAGTGAACCATTTGTGTAGTGTGTTTAGGTAAGGTTGGAGGATGTGTGCGGCTGTGTTTGCGATTGGTGTGTACATGTAAGTGTTATGTTGTCTGCATAGGAAGCTATGTGTATCTGTGGTGTGTGGGGTGCGAGTATGTCATGCATGTATAGGTTAAAGACTGAGCAGCAAAAGTTACATGTGCACATCTGCCTGCTAAGTAGTTTGCTAACCTTCTTTTTGTGTTATTGTGCATGTTTGTGTTGAATATTTTTTTTGTGAGGTTGTGGCGGGGGATGGAATCAAAAGCTTTACTAATGTCTAGCGTGACAAGGAGTGTTCTGTGTGGTGGCCTACCTGAATTCATGCCATCAAAAACTCTCTGTGTAATGTCTATAAGAGGAATGTTTGTGGAGTGTAGAGGCCTAAAACCATGTTGTGATGGGGCTAGGGGGGTGTGAGGTGTAACTGGTTGTAGTACCAGTCTTTCAGTGACTTTGGAGGGGGTGCAGAGGAGTGTGATGGGGCAGTGTGAGGAAGGTAATGTGGGGTCTTTGTTGGGTTTGGGGATAGTGAAAATCTCATGATTCCAGATGTTGGGTATTATGTTGTGTGAGTAGGGTATTATGTTGTGTGAGTAGGTGTAGTTTGATATGTTGGTGAGTGCTTGTATACCTTGTGGTCCAAGGTGTTTAAAGTGTATGTTGGTTATGTTGTCTGGTCCACAGGCAGGTTGCTGATGATGTGCTTTGTTTGGTTGTAAGTGAAAGGTGCGAAATCTGGGTCTGCGGGGAACTGTCTCTTACGTTGGATGATATGTCGGTCGTCACGATGGGGGTTTAGGTGGCTGACTTGTGAAAAGTGATTGATGAGAGTGTTTGCTTGTTGTTTGTTTGAAGGTATGGTGTTTGTTGTTGTGATGGCAGCATGTGATTGTGTAGTGTTGCTGTTGGAGAGTGTGATGCTGTTTAGTGTTTTGTAGAGTTTGCTGGTGTTTGTTTTGCGATCAAGTGTTTGTAGATAATTATTCCTACTTAGTGTTTGCTGTTCTGATATATGTTGTTTATTTGAGTGTTTAATTCTTGTACTTGTACTTGTACTGTGTCATGGGGTGTTGGGGAGTGTCGTAGTGTGTCCCGTTGTCTGATGAGGCCTTGAATTTCTGGTGTGAAGTTGGGGTTGTGTCTTTTTATGTTGCCTTTAGGGATGTGTCTTTTGTCTGCATTTTGTATAATTGTATTGAAAGTGTGCACAGTGGTGTTGATGTTTGTGATGGATGTACTGTTTAATGTTTCAAAGTGTTGTTCTGTTTCAGCCTTGAAGGCCTCCCAGTTGGCTCTCTTATAATTAGTGTATGTGTGTCTGTGGCCAGCTGGGATGATTCTGGTTTTGGTAGTGATGATGATCGGGAGGTGATCTGAGACTAGGGTTCTGACCACTCTCCAGGATGTTGTGGGGGCGAGGTTTGGGGAGCAGAAGGTGATGTCTGGGGCTGATGGGAGGAAGAGGGCATGGTGTAGGATATGGGTATGCTGATTGGGATTATTGAGTGTGAAAAGATGATCTGTTTGGGTTTGTTGTGCCAGCCCTCGGTCTGTGTCAGGGTTGTTGTCATACCAGGCCGATGCCTTGGCATTGAAATCACCACCCAGGATGATGTTGGGTATGTTAGTAATATGGTGTATTTGTGGAGAGTAATTGTGCGGTACTGTGGGGGATGATTGGGGGGTAATGTATATGTTGGCAATTGTTGTGTGTGATTTGTTACCAGTCCGTATTTTAATTGATTGTATTGTTGCGTAGTTTTGTTTCTTGTAAGATGGCAGTGTGTATGTTTTCGTGTGTTGTTCATCATCCTGACTAACTAATGAACCCTTTTGTTCCAAAGACATCTTTTGAGCTGTAATTAGATAGAAACTAAACATTAACCACTAGATGACTACTGTATATCCTACGCCAGAAGTATCTTTTATAGTGAACTTTCCCCTCCTGCTTGGAAAGTTTCCCTTGAACTAAATATAATCATCTAGTAATAAGAATAAAGTATAAATGATGCAGTTAGATGGAATGGGTTAAGAATGCTTTAGAATACAGTGGATCCCCAGTAGATGAAAGAGATAGGGACTGGGAAATTTTTTCGTAAAGTGAATTTTCGTATATTGAAGCAATTTTCCCCGTTGAAATATACTGTACATTAATGGGGGGGGATGCATTCCAGGCCCCCCTCAGACCCCCCCACCAAAACTTTACCCCTTCTATTTTGAAGTGTACTGTAAGTATGTAAGTACTTTACCTGTATACTGTACAGTACAATTGCACCAGCATTGATGCTGGTGGCCTTCACGTGATGGCACCGTATGGCTCCTTTGGTGCTTCCTCGACTGGTGCAGGTGGTTGTGGTGAAGCTGTTGCTGGTGCTGGTGCTTGTGGTTCTGGTGAAGCAGGGAGAACATCAGGGGACTCCAGGGCAGACGGAGGAATGGGCTAATGCTGGGAGAAAGTTGAGGCAAGTGGAGCAGGCGGAGCTCGTGGTATGGCAGGCCGAGCCTTAGGAGCAAAAAAATAAGTGACCTTGCATTGCTTGGCTGCTAATTTTTTTTGTTCAAAGAAGCTCCCCATAACAACTCACCGCATTCTTGACAGCATTGCGCACCATGTAGCTTCTGTCCATCTCTGGGTCAAGCTGGAAGGCCAGCTCCGTCGCTTGCTCAAATGAGTCCAGAATCTTTTCAAGGGCTGCAATGGTAAGAGTGGGTGGGACTGGAGAGTCAGGCCCTGCTGCATCTGTCCTCATTTCCTCCAATTTCAGGAGTTCCTTGGTTGAGAGCTCCTGGTTTTGAGGCTACACAAGTTCTGTTATGTCCTCTGGCCTCACTTCCCCTCCACCATCTCCCAGCGCAGTCTCATTGGCAAGGGCAGCAATCTCCTTGTCAAGTGTGACAGGATCGGGCATTGCAAAACCAGTGAAGTCATGCACTGCATTTAGCCACAGTTTCCTCCAAACAGCATTGATGGCAGATGGGGGAATCTCCTGTCACACTTCATCTATCATCTCAAGGCCTTTTTTTATATCAAAAGGCCTTCCAGCAATCCTGTGATCCATCGGCCCTTCCTTCCCGTCGAGCACGCAGCAGCGAACGCATGGCTCGTCTGGTGTAATTACGCTTGAAGGTGGCAATCACCCTCTGATTACATGGCTGCAACAGCGATGTGGTGTTCAGGGGAAGGAAAACCACCTGCACATTATCACACCAGTCGACCGTAGCTGGTGGATGTGCAGGAGCATTGTCGATGAGCAGCAGGGCCTTGTTTGCTAGGTTGTTAAACTTAGTGTAGCAGGCGATGAAGGGGGAGAAATAGTTGTAGATATAGTCGTACAGAATGGGAGAAGTGACCCTGCTTTTTTGGAGGACTTCCAGTAGACGGGCAGAGAAGGCTTGGATGTGTTTTTCAGTGCCTGAGGTTTTTCGAAACTGTAGACCAGCAGTGGTCTAAGCTTTATATCACCCTCTGCATTGCCCCCTAAGGCCAAAGTTAGCCTATCCTTCGCCGCCTTGAAGCCGGAAGCTGACTTCTCCCGCTTGAAGATGTACATTCTGCGAAAAACACAGTCCTATCTTGCCTCTCTCAAACGTGACCGTGTGCCAAATCAGATTTCAAACATAAACATTCAACAATTATCATTTATCATTGTAGAAATTGCCTAAAACATCACTTGAAAGACACACATGCATAACTTTTACTTCATTCTAATGGCAAGCAGTCTAATTATGAAGCAGATTTCACCCCCACAAAAAAAACACAGGCCTATGGGACTCTATCCTTATAAAATGTGCTTATAGCATCTCTTTAATGACACACATGCATAACTTTCACTTCATTCTCAGGGCAGACAAAGTAGTTATGAAATAAATTTAACCCCCAAAGCAATAAACAAGCCTATCTTACCTCCCTCTAAGGAGACCGTGCACCAGTTCAGTCTTCTTACCCATACATAAACATGGGATTCTATCCTTGTAAAATGTGTCTATAACATCACTTCTAAGACACACACATGAATAAATTTTACTTCACTCTAAGGGCAGGCAGTGTAATTATAAAGTAACTCTCACCCCCATAAAAAGCACAGGCCTATCTTACCTCCCTCTAAGGAGGTCATGCGCCAGTTCATAATTCAAACATAAACGTGGGACATAAGATCATTTATCATTGTAAAATGTGCCTATAACATCACTTTAAAGATACACATGCATAAATCCTACCTCATTCTAAAGGCAGGCAGTGTAATTATGAAGTAAATTGCACCAGACAAGGTCACATACCTTACATAAGCAAGGAGCATTTTAACTGTAGCCAAAAACATCAATTAAAGAAACCATGTGTGAATTTTACCATAATCTAATGCTAACCCCACCCTTATATGTGACACTGCCTTTCTTTAAACATGGCACTGCTTCCTTTACAGAAGGCAGTGCTTTCCTTTATACATGTCACTGCTTCCTATGCACTGGGCATTTTATCACCATCCATCATCCAATCCTATGTCGCCCCACAGAGGAGCATAGGAGCCCAGGGCTAGGCAAGTTTGTCCTGACATTTAAATGAGAGTGACCAGCCTCACTCATCCCTGAGTGGCATTACATGGGCAATAAACCCCAGTCACCCCTTGGATATAAATCTTCACCAGCTCAATCCGACTGGAGCACTGTAATTACCCACTAAACTACCAGGCGCCAAAATTTGGTTATAGGGTTACCACCCAGCGTAGTAAATTGTTTCCTGGTGTACAGAAAACCATCTGGCTTGTCACTCAGTGTAGAGTCACCCACAGGCAGAAGGACGAGGAAAGAGTGAAGGAAAGAAAGACAGAAGAGGGAGTGTAAAGTTATATAACCTACCAAAAATTAACTTATTAAACATCAATTAAAGACATCGTACGTGGCAGGCATCTTCTTCCAATAAAGGCCGGTCTCATCAATATTGAACACCTGCTTGGGGGAGTATCCTCCTTCCTCGATGATGTTCTTCAGGTGTTCTGGGAAGGAGGATGCAGTGTCAGTGTCAGCAGTTGCAGACTCCCCCTGAATGCTAACATTGGTGAGCCCGACCCTCTTCCTGAAGCGGTCAAACCACCCACGGCTTGTCTCGGTCGAGGAATCACCAGAGGAAGTAGAAGCTTGGCCAGAAGTCCCTGCCTCTTCCTCTCCCCCTAAATTTTCCCAGATCTCCAGCACCCTTTCTTGAATTAGGGAGAAAGAGAGAGGGATGTTCTTCTGCTTGCAGTCCTCCATCCACACCACCAGAAGCTGCTCCATCTTCTCCATTCTGCTGTTGCAGGTCCTCGTGGCTTGGCAGGCTGAAGTTGATGTAGAGAATGAGGTGGCCACTGTTTTGTACATCTCCTTCTTCTTGGTCACAGTGCTGACAGTGGAAGCTGCAAGCCCTAAAGCCTGACCAATCTCAGATACTCCCTGTCCCTCCTCATGGCATCTAATTATTTCCAACTTCCTCTCCAGAGTTAGAGTACGGTGCTGCTGCTTCTTCTCTGCGGGCTCCCCCAATGGTCTGGATGCTGCAGGGTGCTTGGGAGGCATGTCTAAACAGTACGAAAAGTGTAAGAACTGTGAAAAATATCCTCACGTAGAGCGAAGCTGCCAGGAGGGATGCGGACTGAACTGAGAACCGCTCGAAAAGTTGTTTACCAGAGAGGGGTTAATTCGTTTCCTCGCCACAAGTGAGCGGGACACTGTGCAGCGCGCCCATTTTGAATTTTTCATATTTCCCTTCGCATTGCTTTTCATATAATTGAGGCAGATACAGTGCTTCCTCCAATTTTGCAAGAATATGGTCGACAAAAACCCTCGCAAAATCAAAATTTGCAAAATTCAAACAATTAAATATATGAAATAAAGGCAAATTGGTCGACATCACCCCAAGGTAAGCACTTTTTCCCACTCTTTCTCTCGACTCTACCTCTTAATTTTACGATGATAAATGAAACAAACACGAACTGATGTACTGTACAGTGATATTAATGAGAAACTGATGTGAAGATTGGCTTGGTGTATGGGACTGGTGGCAGGGCGAGGCTTGGCTACTGTTGCCCCGCGGGGCCTAAGTCATCACTATCACTGTTGGCAGATATTTCCACATCTTGCTGTGTTATTTCTGCCTCTCTCATTAATCCCTCGAAGTCAGAATCGTCACTGAGGTTATCAGAATGAAAAAGGTTAGGGATGCTAGGATCACTGGCTGCTTGGGAAGGGGTGGTAGGACGGCTGCTCGATGGGGCAGGGTCTCTTGGGTTTCTCATTAATTTTGTGATTAGAGACTGCTTCCACTTGTTAACCCCATCTCTGTGTAGGTCAGCATAAAAACGAAGGGCCCTGTCAACACCGTGGCATGCTTGCTGAGCCCTAAATTGTCACATTCGTTGTTCACGATGGTTTTTTTCAACTGGTCAATGACGGCGAGAATATTGGCCAGGTTATGCATCGATAATTCTCGGCCGCTTCGCTTTTATGCTGACCTCCACAGAGATGGGGTTAACAAGAGGAAGCAGTCTCTAATCACAAAATTCAAGAGAACCCCAAGAGACCCTGCCCCATCGACCAGCTGTCCTGCCACCCCTCCCCAAGCAGCCAGCGATCCTAGCATCCCTAACCTTTTTCATTCTGATGACCCCAATGACAATTCTGACTTCGTGGGATTCATGAGAGAGGCAGAAAAAACACAGCAAGATGTGGAAATATCTGCCGATAGTGATAGTGATGACGTAGGCCCCGCGGGGCCACAGTAGCCAAGCCTCGCCCCGCCACCAGTCCCGTAAACCACACCAGTCTTCACATCAGTGTAAATGCATTTTTTTTTTTATGTTTCTTACCTATGATGTTTTCTTATTAATATTACTGTACATTTCATCAGTTCATGTTTGTTTCATTTCTCATCATAAAATTAAGAGGTAGAGTCGAGAGAAAGAGTGGGATAAAATGCTTACCTTGGGGTGAAGCCGACCAATTTGTAGTCAGCACTGCCTCACTCGCTACTGAACCTGATGTGTTTAAACCCCTTCCTTTTAAGGAACTGGCATAGCTACCCATTCGATGCCGTGAAAGGTTTTGTTGGAGGATTAATGGCTTTTTTAAGGGACGTGTGATAGAATATCTTTGCCTGCTCCCATATATGGCACCCATCTAATGCAACCCCTTCCTTTTCCTTTCTTTGAATGTAGTGAGCGAGATATCTTTCCATTTTTATTAGCACTTCTTTGTTGTCCACCAGCATTCTACCATCAAATTGAGCACCTCCATAGTTATTTTCTGCTTGCTTGATTTGTTCACTGTTCTTTAAAATCATTCTCACCAAACTCCTGACCAATAGCAGAATTACCTTCACCTGCTTTTTTCCTTTCAATCATTTTCAGTTTGGTCTCCAAAAGCATTTTCTTGTTCTTCTTTCCCATTGGCGCCATGATAACACTTGTGCAAGGTTAGACTGCTGGGGTATTGCGAGGAGCACCACGAAATTGTGAGGGTCAGTGACCTTGGTTGGAAACAGGTGCAAACAAACGTAGCGGGGCGGCAGACCACTGAACTAGGAGGCTCAGTACGCCCAATGAACCATGACGTCATTACTCGGGGTGGCAAAGTAGTGTGGGAAGACGACTCTCCCACCACTTGTCCTCACAGAGTGTGTGATCAGTCGCAAAGTTCATAAATGTTAAAAAATACATGACATTTGGAACTACCTCGCAAAATTGGTGAATCGCAAAGTTAAAGTTCGCAAAGTTGAAGGATGTACTGTACCTTTTGTATAGTGGAATTTGTCCTATATTCCTTGCTTTCGTAACAACGGTTTTTCGTATATCGGGTTTTCGTATACCGGGGGTCCATTGTACTGCCTGATATCCCCCAAAAGTATTTCTCTGTCACAGAATTAATAAGTTTCGTGTACGGTAATCCCTTATTTATCCGGATGTGCAGTATCTGGGCCTGTTCATTATCCGGATACTGGACCTTGGTTTATTACACTGTTATCTGAATTTACTTGTCATTATTGTTTCGTTTTCGTTTTTGAAGGCTCCAACATGCTTGCATGCGTCGGCCTTGGTCACCTAATGGCGGCTCTCCACACTGCTCGATCCCTGGCAGCCTCCCTGTTCAGTCCCTTAACCCTTAGGTCACACTTAATGACCACGTCCCATGTCTTTCTTGGTCTACCCCTCTCAGCCCCTCCCCCAGTATTAACACCTCTCACCCTCTGTACCCAATTATCATCCCCCATCCTCTCCACATGTCCAAACCACCTCAGCCTACCTCTCATCACAACACCAATACACTCCAGTCCCATCCTACCTCTCAACTCTTCCATCGTAAACACAGCCCCCCCCAGGCCTTGCACGCAGGGACGCACTGCACATCCACCTAATCATTGTCATTTCTGTACGTTTAAACCTGCGAATATCTTCTTCCTTTACTCCCCAGGTCTCACTACCAAACAGCATCACACTCCTAACATATGCTGCATACAAAGACCCCTTAGCATGTAAGGAGAGTCCTTTCAATGTCAGGAGAGGCAACAGCTCCCTGAACTTCTTCCAACCACTTCTCACCCTAGCAACCGAGCTAACTCCAGCCCCACCTCCTGCACATAACATGTCTCCCAAATAACAAAACTCCTCCACACACTCAAGAGATTCGCCTGCAAGTTCAACCCTCTCATGCCTAACAATCTCCACCTGCTCTCCCTGACATGCCTCACACATGAAATCAGCATCATCTCGCAGTCTACTTCTAATACCACTACATCTCTTGTGCACCCATTTATCACAAACAATACACAAGATGGAATTACTTCCCACACCCTTGTGGCAAACTGCACATGGCCACTCTCCCTCTCCTCTGATTGTACCACCACCAACCCTAGATATCATCACTTTTGTATTATCTGCATTTACCCTTAAGCCCTTGTACCCCATACCATCTCTCCACTTCTTAAATCTTTCCTCCACCTCCTTTTCATTCTCTGCAGTCAACACCAAATCATCAGCATACAACATCTCCCATGGGAGTCCATCTCTGAAGTTACGTGAGAGGGCTTCAGGCACCATGATAAACAACAAGGGACTCAAAACTGACCCCCGATGCACACCAACATTCACGGAAAACTCATCACTCAAAGCTCCATTGACTCTTACCTGGGTGCGAGCACCCATGTACATGGCCATAACCACCCTAACCAGCCACTCTTCTAACCCTAGCTTTCTCATTGCCCACTTCACCACCTCTCTAGGGACTCTGTCAAAGGCCTTTTCCAAATCAGCAAAAACAAAATACAATTCCCTTTTCTTTCCAATATATTTTTCATGAACATAAAAGTCCCTGAGAGCTTTGGCCGGCCTGCCGGGATGTTCAGACAATTGGTATCGTGGTCACTGGGCTCTAGCTGTGGACAGGAAATAGACTGTGACCCACAAGCTGAGCTAAAATGTCCATCCGGCCCTGTACTGAATGGTCAAAGTCACGTGCTGGCCCAGTCACCCCCTACGAACCTTCAGCACCTGAGTAATACCGACTGTAACCCACAAGCAGTGTCAAAACACCCTTATGCATTCCCACCGAATGTCCAGAGTCACGCGGGCACCGGGATTATTCTTTCCCAACTGCCACCACATGTGTAACACAAACTGCAAGCCACAGGTCAGGTGAAAGCGCCCCTCCGCCTCGTGACAGAAGGGTGAAAATCCTGCCCACAGGCTCATTTCTTCTTCCCTCCTGTCCCTCCTCCATACCCTCCCATGCTCCCTGCCTTGATGGGCCTGCCTCCCAGCTCCCCCCCCAACTCCTTCAGTCTCTCCCCTTTGTGCTGAAAGCCCTGACCCGTGAGATTTTAAAGTTTTTGCTGATATATTTGAACTCAGTTGGTCATATCAAAATTCTAAGAACACCATGAGAAAGCTTTTGAAAATCTGCATCAAGACATATGCGTAGCTCTTTTCTTGTTGCAGGCGAAATTTTGCACTAGGATGCTGGAAATTTATATGAAGGTAAGGTTTACTCTTGAACAACTCATATTCTAACTGCAGTTGTGTTATTTTATTCATCAGTTTTCTGTGTTTTCATTAGCTTGTCTTATAGTATAAACACCAACGAAGATGATGGTATACCATTGATACCAATATAACCAATTTCCAATGGCATATTTGACTGTGGATTTTGTGTGTGTGTGTGTGTGTGTGTGTGTGTGTGTGTGTGTGTGTGTGTGCGCATGCGCTCTGGGAGCAGCTGTCACTCGTGTTGATTTTTCAACAGTGCAGGTTTTTTGTGGATTTTTGTTGTTTATGCATTGTTTTCTTGGTGTTCAGCATTGATTTAGATATTCCTATGTGTGTTTTGATGTCTAAATATGCCAGAATGACCAAGAAACACTGCCAAAGTTAGGAGGGGTACAGTACATACAGGTAGGGTTTTTTTTCTTTATAGTTTTTTTGCATGGTTTTCTTGGTGTTTTGCATCAATTTGCATATTCCTCTGTGTTTTTGATGTCTAAATATGCCAGAATGACTGGAGAACACTACCAAAATAAGCTGAGGTCTATACTGTACAAATAAGGTAGATACAGGTAGGAGGTTGGGTATAG
>JAGKTI010000055.1:205337-217367 GCA_018397915.1 Birgus latro
CCTGAAGCTCCAGCACCGGTCATTCATGACCCTAACCTAACCTAACCTAAATCAGAAAACTACCTTCCTACCTCCCTACCGGACATGTATAGCACTTATTTAGGTCCCTTTTCACATAAATAATGCACACAAAGCATGAATTAATTGAATTTTAACCAAAAAATGATGATTTAGAGGTGAGTAAGGCATAGGTGCTCAGAACTTGCCACCATAGTATAAGTAAGTATCGGACATGGAAATCATCTTTTCTCACATTTTATACACTAAATTATTGAATACAACGCATCAAATACAGTAAATGATGTAAATTGTTACCAGAAAAATGGTTATGTTATGTTATGTTAGGTTAGGTTATGACTGGACATGAAATTCACTGGCATTCACCTTTTTCACAGCTAGAGCACTAAAATAATGAACACAAAGCATGAATTAATTTAAATTTTACCCAAAAAGAATGAATTTGAGGTAAGTTAGGCTCAGCTGTTCACTGAGTTGGCAGCTTTGTTTAGGTACAGGACATGAAAATCAGTGGCATTCACCTTTTTCACAGCCGGTGCGCTTCAATACTAGTGGTAACCATGCATGAAAAAATTAAATTAAAAGCAGGAAATTATGATTAATAAAATGGTTAGGTTAGGTTAGGTTATGACTGGACAAGAAATTCACTGGCATTCACCTTTTTCACAGCAGGTGCACTTCAATACTAGTGGTAACCATGCATGAAAAAATTAAATTGAAAGCAGGAAATTATGATTAACATTTATGGTAATTTTTTTACCCATTTACAGCATGGTGAAAACAGGTTAGACATGAAAATCATTATGGTAATCATCTTTCACACAAATCAGTGGCATTCACCTTTTTCATAGCTGGTGCACTTCAAAACCATGCATGAAAAAATTAAATTGAAAGCAGGAAATTATGATTAACATTTATGGTAATTTTTTTTACCCATTTACAGCATCCTGAAAACAGGTTAGACATGAAAATCATTATGGTAATCATTTTTCACACAAATCAATGGCATTAACCTTTTTCATAGCTTGTGCACTTCAAAACCATGCATGAAAATTAAATTGAAAGCAGGAAATTATGATTAACATTTAGGGTAATTTTTTTACCCATTTACAGCATGCTGAAAACAGGTTAGACATGAAAATCATTATGGTAATTATCTTTCACACAAGTCAATGGCATTCACCTTTTTCATAACTGGTGCACTTCAAAACTATTCATGAAAAAATTAAATTGAAAGCAGGAAATTATGATTAACATTTATGGTAATTTTTTTTACCAATTTACAGCATGCTGAAAACAGGTTAGACATGAAAATCATTATGGAAATCATCTTACACGCAAGTCAGTGGCATTCACCTTTTTCATAGCATAGCTTGTGCACTTCAAAACCATGCATGAAAAAATTACATTGAAAGCAGGAAATTATGATTAACATTTATGGTAATTTTTTTACCAATTTACAGCATGCTGAAAACAGGTTAGACATGAAAATCATTATGGAAATCATCTTTCACACAGTTTATGCATGAGATTAATGATATGGAAAGAACAAAACAAGGAATTTTGATGAAGTTAGGGTACTTACGAGAATGATGCCGCCGTCCTGATGTATAACCTGCTCGATCATCTCAGACTTTGACAGTAAGACCTTGCACCTGACACACCTTAGCACTTCCGGTGCACTTTATACTCACCAGCACTTCTCATCAGCACTTCTCACAAGCACTTTCCACAACGTTTTCTTTCGCATACCTTGCATCACATCAGTTCACTGCACTGTACATAACAGTAAATTCCTGTGTGGTCTAGTGACGAGTCCTGGAGAATTTAGTCAATCTCAGCATACTTAGGAGTAAACATCATCTTCCTCTCCACGTTCTGTCTGGTTTTTGAAGCGAAATCAGCCGTGTACTGCTGTAGTTTGTCTCAGGACTTCTTGATATCAAACAAAGTGGAGCGAGGGAGGTTGAATTCACGGAGGATCCGTGATGTCGGGCACCCGGCGTCCACCTTCTCCAATTCCTCCCTCTTCTTCTCCACAGTCAGAACCACTTTCTTCCTCTTCTCAGGTAGGGTATCACCACAAAACCAAGCACATCAGAAGCCATTTTGAGAGCGTGTTGATGAGCCAGGAGCGGAGCGGGAAATGAGACCGTGACAGAGGCGGGAGGCGCGAAAACACAGCTGTTCGGCGCTCGCAGGAAATTCAAACTGACGCCGTAAAAAAAAAAAAAGGATTTTTTTCGGATTTTTTCGGATTTTTGGGCATTTTGGGGGTCGGACAGCCTACGATTTCCGAATAGTGATACATCTGGATAGTGGACGTCCTGACAGTAAGGAGATTACTGTACTTTGTCAGTGATTTGTTTGGCAACAACAAGTGTGACTAAGGGCTTAAGTCTTAAATTAATTTCATGTTTGAAAGTATTATGGTTCTGTAGTACCCTTTACTATACAGTGGTATGTTTCCAGGATTTTCAAGTTAACATCAGCACGACAGCAGTGTCATAGGATAAAATGGATACCATATACATGGATGGAAGCATAAGGGTTATACAAGCTAGACAGAAAAATACTTCCAGCAAGCCACTTGTACACATATCCTCCCTCATTATATTGCTATCCTGAAAAAACAGTTGTAAGGAGATTGATTGGTAACACATTAGAGCAGAGGACAACTGAGATACTGTTACATAAATTGCACAGCTGGACCTTAAGAGCAGCTTATTCTCTGTACAGTACAATTATGATTTTGATCAAAACTGAAGCAGGGGATTATTACAGTTCAGTACAGTACTACAAATTTACAAATAACTGATCAGCTGAATATAGAGAAACAATAGGTACCAGTAGTAACAAACACAAACTTTTTCTTGTCAGCTTGTCGGGGGGGGGGGGAGTGGTTACAAAAAACAAAGAACGTACAGAAAAACCATGACAGTGGTTGTGAATTCAAACATTACCACGCTTAAGTGGCAGAACTGCTATTTAGGGGCAGTAGTTACTCAGAGCCAGTTGCATCTCGATCAGGTATGCAGTACATCAAGGAATGCCGTGTAGTATGAGACACTGAGCATTTTAAGAAGTTTTGTGTTGAGAGTAAGAAGCAAGGGAGGTAACTGAACCTGGCAGAAGCGACCAGAAACACAGATACCTTCAATGAAAGCAGACTTGAGTATACTGTATTAACCCCCTTGCACATGATGACACAAAACGAGTCAAAATGGTGTTTGACTGAAGGGGAACCGATGATGCACCATGACTCACTTGTCAGTGTTGGTCTGAAGGGATGCCAGTTAGGCAATTTTGGACAAAAATATTCACCAAAAATTAAGTTTTAGCATGAAGTGTGTCAATCTTTGCTGCATCAAAGGAGAGGGTGTCTATTTCAAGTCCAACACTCAAATAGTTGACGCTCTCCCAGCTTTCGGTGGGGTGTGGGAGGGGTGCATGCATGCAATTTTTGATGATTTACTCAAAAACTATTGGTCATATCAAAATCCTGAAGACACCTTGTGAAAGCTCATGGAATTCTGCATATAGACATATGCTTAGCTTTTGCATGGTCTGGGCAAAATATCGCAGTAGGGTTTTAGGAAGTTATTTTAACTGTGGAAACACATTTTGGTACTTTCACTGTACTTTTACTCATTGGTTTTGTGTGTTTTTATTAGCTTATTGTATGGTATAAACATCAGCAAAATTGATTGTATACAATTTATTCCAGTATAACCAATTTCTGGGGCAAATAAAATCCACGGGAATGTTTTCCTTTGTGCATGAGTCCAGGCTTCCCTTGTGGCATTTTCTCTGATCATGTCACACAAAGTTACAGAAAACTTTAGCTGCGTGAAGGGGTTATTAACCTGCCCAAATTTCCTAGCCACTGCAAAAGGATCAAACACAAGGCAGTAACAGCTGAAAAACCTGAACATTAACCCTTTGAGTTCTAGAACATACAGGCATCCCCGATTACCGATATCCCTAGATGCGATATCGTGGAATAATGTTGGGGATAGTAATACCACCCTATCCCCGGTTTTGCGATGGGTTTTTATTTTTATTTTTACCGATTTTGATGACATTTTAGACTTAAATTTTGTGTTTAGGTTGATTTATAAACTGTTTTTAGACATTAACGTGTTTTAGTCATAGATGGAGTGAACACTGTCATTCAGAGTACGGATTCTCGTCCATCAGATGAGGTATGAAAACAGTGTGGACAACTAGGCTACTCAACAAAGAATATTTCATGTTTGACTATTGAACAACAAACCTTTCATGGAATACATAATAATTTTAAATAAATATTAAAAATTTTGAAAGCCGTAAAGATTAAATATTTCATGCATTGATGAAAACTGTGACATCGATAAATCATGTGTTTACATTCAGGCTGTTCGAGGAAGAATGCTTTGAAAATACAAAGGAATATATAAATAGATGTTGGAAAACAAGAGAGAAGAAAATAAAGGAGCTCAGCAACCAGAACAGTGACTAAAATGACATAAAGAGGGGCCATTGAAAAGGCTATCCTGATCACATCAGTCATCAATAAATCATATACATTTTGGCTGTTTAAGGGAAAACTCCTTGAAACTACAAAGGAATTTCGAACTAATTGTTGGAAAATAGGAGAGAAGAAAATAATGGAGCTCAGCAGTCTGAACAGTAGCTTAAATGACATAAAGAAGGGCCATTAAAAAGGGTATCCTGATCGCATCATCGATCGCATTCTCTGTCAAGAGAATTCCCTGTCAAAACATCAACATTTTTCTGTCACAACCATTCACACCTTGGATGATTCTGTGTTATTCATACATTATTATTATGCATAATAGATGTTTATTTAAGTGCCCCAGGACCGTCTAATGGTGGGATTCAGCTGCTGCTTCTTCTCTACTGAGTTTAAATACGAATCGGCGTTCGCATTCTCCAGTGACCTTGACTGGGTACATGCAAGACGGGGACTGGCTTTATGCTTAGGTTAGGTTCTTTTCAAGCTGTTAGGCCATTTAGATTGGTTTTAAATTTTTTTTGGATTCATTTGGGTGATTAGGACTTGGTTGGGGGGGGAAACCCAAGACTCAAAAATGCATTCCTATACTTTACATATTAAATCTACCCCGAGATACAATACCCCGCCTAGTGGTGGGTTTTTACTTGACCAATTGCATCGTTAAACTGGGATTTGCTCGTACTTTGTTTTACAGTTGAGACTAATGCCAGATGATTATATTCAGCTAGTTATTTGCTGCCAGAGTGTTTTACTGCTGTAAAATGCTTTGGTTCCGAAACACTTGTCAATAGAATCTAGACTCTGCCAAACCACAGCCAGTGAGAACATGTATTGGCCAATTGGCCAGGATAGGTGACGTCACCAAGCGTCAGTCTTCTTGTACTTGTTGGTGTGCTGACACCAATAGCACGTAGGACAGTACAGTACAGTACAGTTTTTTTTTTTTTTTACCTGCCCTTATTGATAATGCCAGATTGCAAATTTGTGTCTGCCTGTCATTGTTTACAACATTCTAGGGATTCTTGTGCCTTAATTAGAGTCTTGTCTTATGTAAATCATCCCCACCAGATAATCATCCCCGCAGTGGCTGAGTGGTTAGCATTGCTGATTGTGAAGCTGCTGGCCCATAGCGCCAGGGTTCGAATCCTGGTTTGGGCAGCTGGGGTCACTTAACTCAGGTTTCCATCCACCCTTGGTAGGTTGGTAGGTAAAATGAGTACCTAGGGTAACACCTAGGGGAGGTGACTGTGGCCTGGATGATGCAGTGGCCTTGTGTCCCAGGTTGTTGGGTGATTGGCCCGCCACAGGCTCAAGGCCTATAACGGAGATGAGCGCCGTGCTTTGCCTCAGTGGCACATGCTCCACCTTATCTAAATCATTTTCCCCATGATGTTCATTACTTGCCCAGTATGGAATTAGTTCCATACGGTAGTATAGTCTCATCTAATTACCGTACTGGACACGAAGCCACCGTCTATATCTGTATACAGTAATCCCTCAGTTATCTGTAATAGAGCCAAAGGCATGTCCAGGTAATGGCTCTGTCAGGATAATGGACTTCTTCCCCCAGGCCCTTCATCTCCCCTGACCCCCATTCGCACATAACCTGACTTTGACAGCCAAAGTAAAAAGCCACTACAGTGTATCGTACAACACTTGTTCCTGTTGTTTAACATTGCTCTGTCTGGTCAAGTAGACCTGTAAACTGCAGCCAAGCATTTACCATGGTCAAGCAGGTCCATCAACCACAGACAGTCACCACTGCAGGGCCATACCCTGCAGTGACATGAAAATATGAAAAAACTGGCTACACATGAAAAATGCAGTGGGCACACCAAACATAATGGTAAAATGGAATAAAATCATGGTAAAATAAAGTAAAATCATGGTACAGTACATTAAGCTAGAATAAAATCAACATAACACTCACCATTCGACCTTCCTGCATCAATTTTACCCAGAATCTCCCGCTTCTAAAGAGCACTACCCTCTTCCATTTCCCTGGTGATGGGGCCATCATCACACACTGTAGGAAAAGACATGCGAGGAATTGCAAGGCCTGAAGCAGGCAGGGAACCACCACAAAGGCCACCATGTGCGCCACCATAGCAACTTTTTTTCTTTTTTTCTTTTTTTTTAATGCAAGGAAGAAGGAACCAAAGGCCAGGGCCCACATACTGTTCCTTCCAAGAAAAAACAAAAACAATACAAAAGAGTGCCAGATTCAAGATCCATTAATTTCAAGATGCCTGGACACACTGCGTTTGAAAGACTGGAGATCATAGGAAGTAGGGAATACAGACAGAGGGAGAGTTCCAGAGTTAACCAGTTGCATAAATGAAGGATTGGGAGTAACGGTTAACTCTTGCATTAGAGAGTTGGACAGAAAAGGGATGAGAGTTTGTTGCTAGACGGGTACTACGTTCCTGTCGTAGAGGTGGAGGGATGCAAGCAGACACTTCGGAAGAATAGCGACTGTTGAAGTAGCGATAGACGAGAGATAAAGAAGCAACAGTGCTGCGAAGAGACAAAGGTTGAAGGGAATCAGTAAGAGGAGGAGAGTTAATGAGACGAAAAGTCTTTGACTCAACCCTATTGAGAAGAGCTGCATGTGGGGAGCCTCCTCACACATGAGAGTTGTTCTCCATACACGGGCGAATAAAGCCCGGGTACAAAGTCAACAACTGTGCAGGGGTAAAGAAAGTTCGGAGTCGGCTTAGCACACCTAATCTCTTGGAAGCAGATTTCACAAGAGATGTAATATGTTCTTTCCAAGACAGATCCTGAGAGAATGAAACCCCAAGCATGTTCAAGGATGATGCAGGACTGAGCTGGACATTATTAAACATTAGTGGGTAATACTGAGTAAGATTTTGTTGGGTTGATAAGTGTAAGAACTGAGTTTTTGATGCATTAAAAATAACAAGATTAATTTTATCTCAATCAGAGATGCGAGCCAAGTCAGACTTTAGGTGTGCCATAGCCTCATCCCTTGTTTGCTGAAGTAACTGCTGAGATGGACGTTGCGGAAATCGAATGGAAAGGTGAAGGGTGGAATCATCAGCACCAGTCGAGCAGGGCAGTACTCCCAAGGTGGATGGAAAGCTGATGACAGGGAGAGCTGGAGCTCCCGTTTCATCAGCCCTCAGGACTTGTTTCTGACCATCCCTCGTTGCTGAACTTTTTCAGTGTCTCAGTAACACAGAGAGTAGACCAGCATGCTCTCCAATACAAGTTTCTCTAACTGTCAACACCAAACTACATGCACGCTTCACACTACACTTCCTTTTCAGAATTTGTTAAAATGGCGACTGTAAACTGTGGCGAGGCCGACACATGCAAGCATGTTGGAGCCTTCAAAAACGAAACGAAACGAAACCATGCCTCAGAGTCCCCAGGGGGGGGACCATAAATGCCCCCACCATCCGCCCCTCTCCTGATGACGATTCACGGAGCTGTCTGGAACCACTGTCTGACTCACTCCTTCTTCATTTCTGTAACATTCGCGGCCTTTCCTCTAACTTTCACTCTGTTGAGCACCACCTCTTCTCCTCTAAACCTCACCTTCTCTTTCTCTCTGAGACTCAGCTGTCTGAGACAACTGACAGCAAACCCTTTTCTGTATCCTCCTGCTTTCTCTATTCTCATTTCAAAGCCAAAGGTGGCTCTTGTGTATATGTACGCAACGATCTATCTTGCCCTTGTATTCCTGAACTTGATTCTTCTAAATTCTCTACTTTCTGGCTTCGGCTCTCCTGTCATTCTCTGACTAAATATATCTGTGCTGTTTACTTATCTCCTAATTCTACTGACTATCAGAAATTCATTGACTATTTTTCTTCTGCGATGGAAGACACACTATCCATTTCTCCTTTCTCTGACATCTCCATTCTAGGAGATTTCAAAGTTCACCACCACCTTTGGCTCTCCTCTCCTTTCACTGATCCACCTGGTGAACAAGCCTACATCTTTTCTATCCTTAATGACCTAGAGCAGCTTGTACAGCACCCTACCCGTGTCCCTGACCGCCTTGGAGAGAATTCCAACATACTTGACCTTTTCCTAACAACTAATCCTTCTGCTTACACTGTTAATCTTTTCTCTCCGTTGGGCTCCTCCGATCATAACCTTATTACCTTATCCTGTCCTATCGCTCCGGTACAGCCTGTGGACCCTTCAAAGAAACGCCGCCTGTGGCACTTTGGAGCTGCAGATTGGGAGGCCCTCAGGCAGTACTTCTTTGATTTTCCTTGGAATGATTATTGCTTCCATGGCCGGGAGCCGTCTGAGTGTGCCTTGCACATTACGGAGGTTATTCTCTCGGACATGGAAGCATACATTCTTTTCTCATATCCTCTGACTAATGCAAGAAAGCCTTGGTTTAATCACGCTTGTTCTAATGCTGTCCGCAACAAGGAGAGGGCCTTTAAAAGGTACCGGACCCAACCCACCCCTGAATCACATCTTTTTTATATTTCTGCCCGGAATAGGCAGGATGCGGGTGGGGAAGGAGGCAGGTGTGTCTGGGTTGACTGCCGAAATGTTGAAGGCCTCAGGAGATACTGGGATGAGGTTAGTCACTGACCTGATAAATATGATTATATATGAGTGTGTTGTCCCAGATGATTGGCTGAAGAGTGTAATTGTAAATGTGTACAAAGGAAAGGGTGATGCCCTGGAAAGGGGAAATTACAGAGGTATAAAGCTCTTAGATCAGATAATGAAAGTAATGGAGAGAGTTCTAGAAGGTATGATTAGAGAAAGAGTGAATTCCGATGAGATGCAGTTTGGGTTTATGCCAGGCAGGGGGACCACTGATGCCATATTCATTGTTCAATAGCTTCAGGGAAAATATATTGGAAAGAAAAGGGAATTGTATTTTGTTTTTGTTGATTTGGAAAAGGCCTTTGACAGAGTCCCTAGAGAGGTGGTGAAGTGGGCAATGAGAAAGCTAGGGTTGGAAGAATGGCTGGTTAGGGTGGTTATGGCCATGTACATGGGTGCTCGCACCCAGGTAAGAGAGAATGGAGCTTTGAGTGATGAGTTTTCTGTGAATGTTGGTGTGCATCAAGGGTCAGTTTTGAGTCCCTTGTTGTTTATCATGGTGCTTGAAGCCCTCTCACATGACTTCAGAGATGGACTCCCATGGGAGATGCTCTATGCTGATGATTTGGTGTTGATTGCAGAGAATGAAAAGGAGGCGGAGGAAAGATTTAAGAAGTGGAGAGATGGTATGGGGTACAAAGGCTTAAGGGTAAATGCAGATAAAACAAAAGTGATGATATCTAGGGTTGGTGGCGGTACAATCAGAGGAGAGGGAGAGTGGCCATGTGCAGTTTGCCACAAGGGTGTGGGAAGTAATTCCATCTTGTGTAGTGTTTGTGATAAGTGGGTGCACAAGAGATGTAGTGGTATTAGAGGTAGACTGCGAGATGATGCTGATTTCATGTGTGCGGCGTGTCGGGGAGAGCAGGTGGAGATTGTTAGGCGTGAGAAGGTTGAACTTGCAGGTGAGTCTCTTGAGTGTGTGGAGGAGTTTCGTTATTTGGGAGACATGTTATGTGCTGGAGGTGGGGCTGGAGTTAGCTTGGTTGCTAGGGTGAGAAGTGGTTGGAAGAAGTTCAGGGAGCTGTTGCCTCTCCTGACATTGAGAGGACTCTCCGTACGTGCTAAGGGGTCTTTGTATGCAGCATGTGTTAGAAGTGTGATGCTGTTTGGTAGTGAGACCTGGGCAGTAAAGGAAGAGGATACTCGCTGGTTTAAACTTACAGAAATGACAATGATTAGGTGGATGTGCAGTGCGTCCCTGCGTGCAAGGCCTGGGGGGGCTGGGTTTACGATGGAAGAGTGGAGAGGTAGGATGGGACTGGAGTGTATTGGTGTTGTGATGAGGAGAGGTAGGCTGAGGTGGTTTGGACATGTGGAGAGGATGGGGGATGATAATTGGGTACAAAGGGTTAGAGGTGTTAATATTGGAGGAGGAGTTCGGAGGGGTAGACCGAGAAAGACACGGGACGAGGTCATTAAGTGTGACTTAAGGGTTAAAGGACTGAACAGGGAGGCTGCCAGGGATCGAGCAGCATGGAGAGCCGCCATTAGGTGACCAAGGCCGACGCATGCAAGCATGTTGGAGCCTTCAAAAACAAAACGAATCGTGCAAAGTCTGTTCTTCGCTCTGCTTAAAATAATTTCATCCGTGCTAAATGTTCCCAACTCTCCAACTCGAATTCTTCTCGCTCCTTTTGGCACCGTGCCAAAAACCTTTCTAACAACTTTACCTCATCATCCTTCCCTCCTCTTTTCTACTCTGATGGCTCTGTAGTTATTTCTTCTACTGATAAAGCAGATCTCTTCGCTCAGACTTTCTCCTCCAATTCCACCTTAGACGATTCCGGTGCTCTTCCTCCATCACTTCCCCCCTCAGACTTCCTCATGATTGACATTAAAATTTCTTCAGCTGATGTATTTTCTGCCATCACTGGCCTCAATATTAACAAGGCACATGGGCCTGATGGAGTCCCTCTTGTTGTCCTCAAAATCTGTGCTTCTGTGCTTACACCCTGCCTAGGTAAACTCTTTCGCCTTTGTCTATCAACTTGTACCTTTCCTTGTTGCTGGAAGTTTGCTCTCATTCAGCCAGTCCCAAAGAAGGGTGACCATTCCCAACCTTCTAACTATTGTCCAATTGCTTTAACATCCTGTGTCTCAAAATTTTTTGAATGAGTTCTTAACAGAACCATTTTAAAGCATCTTTCATGTCACAACCTTAATCTGATCGCCAGTATGGGTTCTGTCAGGGACACTCCACTTGCGATCTTCTCACCTTCCTTTCAGACTCCTGGTCATCCTCCTTTCAGGACTTTGGCGAAAGCTTTGCCATTGCACTTGACATCTCAAAGGCTTTCGATCTAGTCTAGCATAAATCTTTGATTTCCAAACTGCCTTCCTATGGTTTCTATCCTTCCATCTGTGCCTTCATCTCTAGCTTCCTTTCTGGTCGTTCTGTAGCTGCTGTTGTAGACGGCCATCATTCTTCTCCTAGACCTATCAACAGTGGTGTTCCTCAGGGCTCTGTCCTATCACCAACTCTCTTCCTTTTATTCATCAGTGACCTTCTAAGCTATATATCTAACCCTATCCACTCATATGCTGATGATTCCACCCTTCACATTTCCATTTGATTTCCGCAACGTCCATCTCGGCAGTTACTGCAGCAAACAAGGGATGAGGCTATGGCACACCTAATGTCTGACTTGGCTCGTATCTCTGATTGGGGTAAAAATAATCTTCTTATTTTTAATGCATCAAAAACTCAGTTCTTACACTTATCAACCCGACAAAACCTTCCTCAGGATTGCCCACTAATTTTTAATAATGTCCAGCTCAGTCCTGCATCATCCTTGAACATGCTTGGGGTTTCATTCTCTCAGGATTTGTCTTGGAAAGAACATATTACATCTCTTGTGAAATCTGCTTCCAAGAGATTAGGTGTT
>JAGKTI010000056.1:0-18913 GCA_018397915.1 Birgus latro
CACTGAGAACTGCCTGCATCCCATCATTCCTGGTCTTTATTGCCATGAGAGAGTTAATGGAACCAGAATTAATGCTCTCATGCTCCCGTAACTCTCTGAGGCGTTTGATGGTCGTAGTCGGTCATATTACATCGGAATTGAGGCCGTAATGAGTAAGCGAGAGTATATCACTGACTCAGTATATTCCACTGTACTTTTACTTTACGAGCAGGGACCCGCCGCCCAGATGTCACAGCGTTATTGGATTTTGGATGTTACAGCGGCCATTATTGTTATTATGGTGGAGGCACTGTGTAATGAGGTCTATTATGCCTCAGTATAATGTGAAGCAATACGGTTCGCCTCTACCCTCGTAAGAATAACCGACCTTTGTGTTCATTTAGAGCTAATTATTTCCTGATGAGAATAATTCTTTTTTGTTGGTGTGTGAAAATTCATTATCAAGTGAATTTTTTTATCTGCATTTTACATTTTGATATAATAATGTTCACACAACTAACTTCGTGGATATTCACTGATGAAAGAAAATTATCGTTGTTATCCCAAACGTAGGTCCCGTTTATTCAAATGTTAGTTCCCACCTAAAGGCCAATTTCACTACTCATCAGTTTTTTTGCCTATAAACAGCGGGACAGAAGTAATGGCCCGTCGGTTCAACACGATCATTTTCCATGCATTTTTTCTATCACCGTGCTACAACGTTACTCGGGCCTCGGGATGTCGACGCAAAACTTCGCTTGGTATGCCTCCGTCAACCCTCGCGCACGGACTTGCCATACAGCTCCATGAGAGGGTTCATTATGGGTTGAAATGAGACTAAAGTTAAACTACGAGTATGTCGACCCTATATGACTAAGACCTTTGACCCCTTGACCTAGCTGACTTAATCAGTTCATCTCCTCATACTGCATCACTGACAAAAGTTTGGTGGAAATCCGTCGATGGGTTAAAGAGATATTGTCCCCACAAGAGTGTTACAGAAACACGAACCCAAGCACTCACGCAAACACCCACGCGAGCTCGGACGGACAGACCAATCACTGAATGCTTCCTACACCACAGGTGGGCGGAGACATGATGATCAGATCTTCCTTGATGTCAGTGTCATCAACAATATCTTCCACATTCATCCAAAAAGGGTGTCTGATCCATTGAATGCAGGCCTGCAGCTCTCCATACAAAAAGTAGCCACTGAACGAAGTTGGCAGCATCTGCATATGTTCAGCAATATTTGAAACAATGTTTGGTTACAAGGAATCATCTGCCGTGACTATTTCTTCAAGAGATGAAAAACTTACTAAATTTTCCTTCTTTACACGTCCAATTCATAATGCAAGTTATTCTTTTAATCGAACCATCTTCTCACTTGCAGTTGCAATAGTGAGTCCCCTTCCCTCCAGATAGCGACTGAGCTCATTGAATGCTGGGAATAAATCAGCCAAATTTGCAAGCATTTGAACAAACTCAGGAGATCAGAATATTCAGCCAGGTTTTGTCTCTGTCCACTGGAAAACTGCTGAATTTCGTTTAGCAATTCAAACAAATTAGATAGCACACGACCATGCGACACCACTTTACTCCTGCGTTGTACAAAGGCACAGTTGGTTCATGACCCATTTCCTCGCTAAACAACTGAAGCAGTCCAGTCAGTGATTCAAAGCACGGCCACAAATCATATTCTCAACTTTCACACAAACATCCAGTATCTTCCTCAGGTATGGAGGCAATGATCTTGCTGCAAACGAGTGCCGGGGAAAAAACAATGGGTGATCTTCATGTCAGAAGTTTCTTTTCTCCTTAATGCAGCGAACCCAACATGGCTGGTGCCCCATCAATACATATCGAAGTAAGCCGTTATAGGTCTGTACGGACAAGGGTGTGCTGCGTCCTAGTTTGTTTAGGTGTAGTGATAATTGTTTCATGTTTCCAAATATTGGGAATGCTACAGTGTTTGTATGATTAGTTGTTGATATTTGTGTGTTGATGCCTAGTGGCCCTAAGGCAGATTGCCGATGCCATCCAGCCCTGTCCTTGTAGAGTTCTTTGTTGTCTACATAATGGGCAGTTACCATTATGCCAGGACGTTTGCTAATGGTATTTAACTGGACGTTTGCTAGTGGTATTACGACTGTAAGCAAAGCTAAACAAGAGATATAAGTAGAGGGAAAATTAGTAAGAAATGTTAGGAAATGACAGAGTAAGTTTAAGCTCTGCTTGATAACAGTAAAGTATTTAAGGGCAATTATGTAAATGACGGTTGCTGAGACAGATAAATCAGTGATGCGGTGTAATGGAGAAACGTGAAAAAGTGGTGTCGTTGTAGGAGGATTATAATTAGCTAGGCACTGTGATAAACTGTGTGAAGTGAAATATGATGAAAATTGCAATGGTAAAATGAGGAAAAGAAACTGGCGCTTTGAAAGTCTTGATATGGAGCAGAAAACTGAGAGTGGAAGCTGTAAGTAGACTGCCGTAAGGAGAGGGGGAGGTATTATTCATATTTAAACCTAGGTGTCAAATATTAATATGCCATTAAAAGGTATGGTTTGTGTAGGCTAGATAGGATTAGAAATGTAGAATAGAGAGGCGAGCAGAACATGGAAGTCTGCTTTTAGTGAGTAAAACAGTTTGAGAATATGACGACTTGTATCACTGCACATGAAGAATGAAAATTATTAGCTTGGTGAAATGTGTTAAGTCAATACGCTCCGAGGCAGGAAAAGGCTTAGAAAGAAAAACGGGATGATTGCTGAGGTAAATGACGAGGAAGTGAGATGCGGACGTTGAAGAAGCTGGGGAAAAGGGCTGATATTAATGGATGAAATATAGGTTATAATGTTACCTAGGACAGTGTCTGTATCCCTTGCTCCATTCATCTGCTAATAATGACTGATATACTCCGTGCCAGTCAACCTGTCGGTTGATTCAAACCTCCTAACAGTCGCCTCCAATTAGCTAAAGTAATGCTCCTCCTATTGGTAAAATGTTGGTTTCTGTCATATTGTATCTTTGTAATTACCTCCGCCAACGAAGTTGGAGGGTGTTAGGTATTCACCTACGTTTGTCTGTTTATTTGTTTGTTTCTCCACACGATATTTCCAAAAGTTCTCAATGAATTTCAATGAAATTTTGTGGAAAGGTAGGTCATGGGCTAAGAAAGAATTGATTAAAGTTTGGGGCGGATCCGGATCATATGCATCCCGCGCAGTATCTCCAAAAGATCTCAGTGAATTTAAAAAAAAATGTGGAAGAGTGGGCCATGGGTCGAGGAACAATTTATTAAATTTGGGGGTGGATCCGGATCCTATGGCAGTGGCGGAGGTATGCGCTCTCTGGGTACTTTCTAGTTTCACGCTGAACTTCCATGAATCTCGGATGGTGGTAGAGAGGGTATGGCTGCATCGACTATACACTTTTTTACTCCAACTCCCTAACTTGCCGTCTCTTCAGCTTGACTACTGAGATGTGACAATAAATCAACACTAGGGTATAGTGTTAGTCACGAAGTTTTATGGGAATGATGTAGCGTCATAGCATTGCCTTTGTCTACCACTAATCTACGTGTAAGGACGAAAATTATGGTCAGGTTGAGATGAAAGACCTAGAGTTGACTGGTGCTGAGTGTAGTTCAGTATTTTCAAAAAATAAATAAATAAATAAATAAATAAAAATAAACTACTCTACCAAATATCCGCTAAAGCTGTTTTCATTTTTCGGTGGAAACTTGATGCCATTGTTTTCCCTGTTAAAAAATATTTGCAGTTTTATTTTACTACAAAAAATATATATATATGCTGCTTTGAGAATTAACTGATATCCATTTTCTCTACTAAAATTGTATGATGTTTCTCTCGTTTCTACTAAGAATCATTACAGTCTATGCTTTTGCTCCCGAATATTACTGCACCTTCTGCTTTTTCGCTTCCCTGATCTCCTTACCTGGCAGAGAAAAGTATATAATGTGCAACTTCTGTAAGGAAAATATTCTGGCTGGTATAAGAGGCATCGTAGCACCTCTTCCATAGGGACTTATTTTGCATATTGCACCTTAGCATTTTCATCTGTGTTACCTGTATAATTTTAAAATTGATGTAGTTTGCATTAGTACCTGTAATAGGTTAATGAGATGTAATTTTCAGACTCAGTCACTAAGGGAAAGGTGTTACAGTTCTCAAGAGCAACATAAAATTACATCTAAACATTTGTGTGTGTGTGTGTGTGTGTGTGTGTGTGTGTGTGTGTGTGTGTGTGTGTGTTATTTATACCATTTTAACATCATCCAAGTGTGTTTTTCTAACCTTTAACCCGTAGTCAGTGAAAGTTCTTCCTGAAGGTCTGTTTAAACGACTGTGACAGACCTTCTATAAAACGGAGGGAATATTCGTTTTTTCACTCTGTATTATTTCTGCTAGCTTTACTCAAAATGTTACCTGGATTAGTATAGCTGTAAGAGCAAAGCTAAGTACTGACAAGAGAGAGAAAATATGTAAGAAAATATAAATTGGTGCAACAGTGAATTAAAAAACAATGGTGACAGACAGTGCAGTGTGCTATACAAATGTGAAAGAGAGGCTCGCTATGAAGTAACTGTGGATTGATATAGCTATAAGAGCAAGTTAAGTACAGACAAGAAACAGAAAACAAAGTGCATAATATGTTGGAAAGTATAAATTAGTGTAATAGTGAATGAGACAATGGTGAGTGACTGCAGTGTGCTGCACAGATGTGAAAATGACGCTTGCAAGAAGCTACTGTGGATTGTTTAGCTATAAGAGTAAAGACAAGTGCTGAGAGAGACAGAAAATTAACTCTTAAGTGCATAATTAGTAATAACTGGTGGAAAAGTAAATTATAAGTGATAAATTTTGTGGGAAAATCAGTGTCACATATCTTTCCTGCCATGGTGTCTCTGTATCATTATGTTCCTTCCGTGGCTTACATGTGGCCATAGCAATTTGTGATAACAATGAGCGTTTTATTTAGTAAAAAGTCAGTACTTATAATGGAAACAACCTCAATTACTATTATGATCACACAGCATGTGTAGTGTTAAGTGTAGCACTTGAATTTTGCTCTTGTAGGTTATATCCATAGCCACACTGCAGTGCAAGAAGTGTTTTTACCATCGAAAATTTTTGAATATCTTGCTTCTGGTTATATCAGGCACGGAAGTAACCTCCCAAACTTCTTTCCCTCACTTGGTGCGGCGGCCACTTGCAGTCGTGCCTTGCTCCCGCCTGGGCGCCTCGCTCTAGCCGACCACAAAAGACACCGATTCACTCGCTCTGCTTCCGTCCCTGGACCACCTACGGATCCCCAGTTTGCTTCAAAGGTTAGTTCAGAGTCTGAGCTTTGTTTAGCTAAGATTTATTCATGTTTGGTTATGAAAGAGTGAGTCAAAGCAGCTAGTAAAAACACCCTATTTTTCCGTATTTGCGCACCACTGATGTGGGTTACAACAACGCATCCGCAGCCTAAGAGTTAACAACTTCACTATAAGAGGTCTTCACCAAGCTGAGGAAAATCTCTCGAAAGTAGGAAGACTAAAACTGTCTGAAGGGGTGGAAAGATGCCATGCTTGTGAAGAGGTTAATTATGGCAAGGAACACAAACCCTTGTCCAGTTCCGCCAGCTGATATCTCGCTAACTCTGTTGTTTCCTCCAGCTTCAGCCACAGTGATGTCACAGTTATGGAGCAGGAGCGAGCTACAGTTCTTAAGCATTCTCCATAAAATGTCTTCTATATTTACTTTTGTTTTATATTTTTACGATCAAATACTAAAGACAGCCTTATTCAGTAGGAGAGGCAGGACGTTATAGCGCACTGCATGGTATCCTTGTCGTGAATGGCTAGTTTTATTATCAGTCGATATTGTAGCTGATTCCTATTGATGATAATAATGACTCAGCTACAGTGAAAGTACAGTACAGAGTTGATCTAGTGCAACGGTTCATGATATGTATTCTCGGTGGCTTTGGCGGCTTTGTAACGTATCTTTCTCATCTATTCAGTTTTTTCATTACCCCTCAACATTCCCTTCTGTGTTATATATTCCATTTTAACAACGACACGGTATTCTTCAACAAAACTGAACATAGGCTATACGTGGTCATTGATATTGCACCTCATCCTTCTTTCCTGTGTTATTTATTCCGTGCTATTATCAGCCTGGTATGCTCAGCTACACATACGTGGTTACTGAGGTGTGTTATGCAGGATTAAGCGCTGAGTACTAGGCGTTTGGAAATCACCAGAGCCACTTGGAATATGATGCGATATCCCTACGATACACGGGCATATATAAACCATTACCATATCATACGTTTGAGTCTATAGTATTAAAATCTACGGCACTTACCCCTTGCAAGACGTATTATCCCATCTCTCTGTTACTACTATATTATTCCCCATTTGTATGAAGGATATTAACCCCTTCAATAAGATTACCAGTCAAACATTTTACTTTGTGCTTTCAGATGCTTGTAATCAGATCAGGAAACACTTTTGAGAAAGAGAATTAGATGTAGATTTCACTCACTCCTACAATAAGACAGACCATTTCTAAGCTGAATAAAATTGTCTGAAATAAGGAAGAACAATGTACAATAGACACCAGACTGAAGGGGGTTAACATTTATTTTGTTTGACGTATTTCAAAACAAGGGCATTAAATACGTCATCATCTTCTTCCGTGATCGAATGCTTTAATACCACCATATTTTTCCTTTTTTTTATGAGAGATGTAACATTAATCTTATCCTCTGTATTGCAAAACAAGGAGAAATAATCCGTCACCGTGCACCCTCTTCCACGTCCAGCATTCTTGCCTGGACTCCCCCTGATCGCCCCATTGTTCTGTCGTCTGTCTCTTCTCATTAATTCCTCTCTCTCCTCTCCCGCTACCTCGCATAATCCTCTCCCCGGCTTCCTGCCCTCCGGGGAATGATGGAGTAATAACCGGGATTTGCTCTGGCGCGGCGCTGTTCTCATCTTTTATGTCACTCCCATTTGTTCTTGGCGTCCCTCTTCTCACTTCGTTCTTGTCCTGCTTCTCTCAGTCTTTATTTTCTTTGTTCCTCTGTGTCTCATCTATCGACTGGTCCCTTTCATGTCACTTTCATCTGCCCTTGCCGTCCCTGTTCTTCTTGCTTCGTTCTTGTTCTGTTTTTTCCAAATATATTTTTATTCTCTGCCATTTTTCATTCCACTGGCATATTTTCTTAGCTTTCACAACTCCTTTCACCTTTAGCTTCACTTTATCTCATACCGGTATCTCATTACTCTCACTGCATACTTATGTTATTTCTCCCAGTATAATCGTTGTTCCATATCCTCTATCTCTTGACCTTCCTAATATGATTCTTACTATAGAGCTCTTCTCATCTTTTATGTCACCTCCACATGTTCCTCTCATTCCTTTTCAGTTTCTTCCAACTTTATTCCTGGCATGCTATTGATTCTTTTTCTTACAACTGTTATCTGTCACTTTTATCTGGTTTCGTCATCACATGTCTCTCCCCCTCGCCCCAGTTCTGTTCCTTACAATATTCATCAACTTTCTTTGTCACTCTTTCCTTACATGCATTCTCATCTTTTGTCACTCTCATCTGCTCTTGTTCCTGTTCCTTTCACCAAATTCTTGTTCTGTTTCTTACAGTTCTGTCTTTATTGTTAGACACTTTATTGTTGTAACTTTTCTCATATATTACATAACTTTCTTCACGTCCTGGTGTTCCTGTTCTTCTCACTTCGTTCTTGCTTTGCTTCTCTAAACTTTTCGTAAAAATTCTTTCCCTCTCTCTTCTCAATTTCATTTACACTCTTATCTCTTCTGTCACTTTCACGCGGTCCTGTCGTTGCATCTGTCTCACCTCTAGCGTTGTTCTGTCTCTCATAATTTTTACTTTTTAAAAAATTATTCTTTGTCACACTTCTATACTAAACAGCCACATTCTTCGCTTTTATGTCACTTTTATCAAGTCTTGCCATCGCATCATTTTCATTAATTCATGTTCTGTTTCTCACAACCTTCTTTTCATTCCCTTTATACCTCCATAGCGGTAGAGGAAAGACTTATACAGTCCCCTCTGTGAACCAAAACTTGATACGATAGAATTAAAACGATATTTAGGTTTAACAAAGACGAAAGGAAAACATAGCGTGCCTTCACCCATGTCCACGGTGCCATACCCTCTAACCTCTGTGTATGTAAAGCCGGGTGAAGTTAGTCTATTAAACCCCCTCCACTTTAACTTGGCTTGCTTTATCTTGATCTGTGTCTTTTACTGCCGTTGTTTCATTATCTGTTGTACCTGGAGGCTCTATATTTTTACAGTAGAGTCAGATGAATTATTCTCGAGTGGGGTGTGGGCACAAATAAGTCGTCTCTATGTCACCGTATCCTCGCCCTCAAGCTGCCTTCCATCCAAGTCGAACCGCCCTTACTGATATACAACTCGCCAGTATGTCCGATCTTAGCGGGAAATCTGTGCCCTCTCTTACGGAATGCTATATGCCGAATGCTCGATGATAGTGCTTTACCTGACACCAGATTGCACACTTTCAGCAGTTTAAACTTCAGAGTCGCTGACAATACAATTTTCTGGGGATGGAGGGCTAGAAATGCGATTGGGGAGTTGCGGGGAAAGATGGGACTTGAATGTATTGGCAGTGATGAGGAGGGGTGAGATGGTTGGGCAGGTTGAGAGGATGGGGGACAACAGTTGGGTGAAAGGTGTGAACGTCGAGGATAGGGTTACGAGAGGCAGACCCAAAGAGTCCTGGGACGAGGTTATAGAATGTGATCCCAGGGATAAGGGGCTGAATAGGGAGGCTGACAAAGATTTAGCAGCGCTGAAAACCGCTAGGTGACCAGGGTCGACGCATGCAGTAATGTTGCAGCCTTCAAAACGATACGATAAGACACGAGTGTGATGCTCTTTTATATATTTTCGCTTTCATCAGAAGAAAAATTCACATAGAAGGTGACAGCTTCCACTGTGAGGTGTGGTGAAAATACAGTCATGTTTTCGGTAGACGTTATGGGTGTGTGATCAACATACTAGAGACAAAACGAAGCACTGGATAGTAAACCTCAGTAGAGAAATTAGCTGAGAGCTTCACCATTTGTCCGAACAACAGCTATGTATTTATTTTTGGCTTAATCCTTCCCTTAATGTTTATTTTTACTGTCAAGTCCACGGTAGAATATAGACAGTGATTATTTAAACTTCCATTGCAAAGTATATCATGATTCGTTAGTTTCTTCAGATTTCATTTCCAGTAACATGGAAAAGACAAATTGTGATATTTTGGAGCACCTACGTGAATAGTACCTGAGAAATGGCCGTCGTTCAAAATTTTTTATCAGTCACACCAAATGCCTTATTCTCGTTCGCTATGGAAGCTTCCTAACACCTTTTCCTAAGCAACTTAGCTGCTTATTACACCTTACTGTCTATCTCGGTATTACATAAATCATTCTAATATCGCCATTCTCAGCACAGATAACGTGTAAAAGGATATAAACCAGCCCTATCCCGAAATAAATCGCTAAGGAAGAGGCACTAGCGAGCCTCTGAACGAGATGAGAATTCAGGCCCACGTCTTTATCACAAAATTTTCCCGCAAGTACTAATTATCTTTTGTCCTCGTCACCAGTACCGCCACTCTACGTCACACTGCCACATATTTTCCAGGACAGGTTCTCGTTAGGCCTTTGTGGGCGTCAGACTGGTGTATAAATCTCTTACTTTTTAAGATGCCCTGCTTTTCTCACGACAACATCCGCCACCGGAGTTCGTACCATCCCTCAGCTTTAGGTTCGTATACTAAGTGGCTTTAGATGGGTCGCAGCACCTCGTCTTCAGCAACTCATTCTGCTCTTGTGGTTTATTTTGCACGCATGATACAGTTATTACATGTGATTTGCTTCAATGATCAAATCTCGTTTTTCTCTTGCATGTTGACCTCGTAGCACCTCTTCCTTAGCGATTTATTCTATTCATGCGATTTATTTTGCACACTGAATTTCAGTATCATTTATGTTGACTTCTGAACACCTTTTAATAAGCGATGTTTTCTTCATATCAAACCACAGTATCCTTTAGAATATGGACTTCTTAACACCTTTATAAAGATTTATTTTACACATCAAACCTCAATATTCTTTAGTATGTTGACTCCTTATCACCTCTTCTATAGCGATTTATTTTCATATAAAATCTCAGTACCCTTTAGTACAGGGATTCTCAACCTTTTTCCCACGAAGCACTTCATGAGTTATCAGACCATCGACCCGTACACCCATTAATCAGACACTGAATATAGAATGGTGATATATTAAGTCTAATTCAATGTACAATGGTACTACAATGGATATTATGTGGGTGAAACATTAATTACTTTATTAAGCAGTTCAGCATTAAAATCATAGTAAATGTACAATAATACTACAAATAAGTGACACTGTAGTTACTTTATGAAGAAAATAAACATGAACACTAATTCAGTGCGGAATGGTGGCATCCTGGCAATTGTAAGACTAACAAAATTAAATTACTTCACCTAGCAAGTAAACATTAACGCCAGGTTTTAAACATGACAGCCTGCAATAAATTTCAGTATAAAGGTTGTGTCTGTTTTGTGCAAACAAGTTTTTTATTCCGAGAGGCAATATTAGACAAACACACGAAGGTCATGCTAAACATTAGGCCGTGCTCGTGTTAATTTTCATATTCAACAGCGCTGAAAATCCTTGCCCACATCGGTAAGTGCCTGGGCATATCAACGATGATGAGAGAGTTTTAGATGCCAGAGAATATCTGTGAAGTATGCAATGAAGATTTATTTCAGGATTCGCCTTATTCACTCCTCCTCGAAACCCTGACCGACGGCCAGACAGTGCTGGTGTTCCATAAATTATACGCGCACATGCATTATTCCAAGAAAGTCCTTCAGCCTCTCAAAAATATGAGACTTCATGGAATAGGTCTTCACCTCTTGCAGTCGGCTCCAAAGCGTGGCAGATCAAGAAATCCTCCTTTAAATCTTCACTATCGATGTATCATACAACCACCGAGTTGGGCACAAGACCCACGTCAGTCGACTCATCAAATTGGATTGCAAATTTGCATAAGGAAGCTCTTTCTACTTCAGCATTCACATACTGTTTGATATCTTCAGATATATCTGACATTCGTCGATGAAGAGTATTATTTGCATTGAGTACTGATGTGACCTGCTCACCATCACATCCAGTAACACAGACAACTCCATCTTTACAGCACGGGACGATTAACGTCTCTGCAATATTGTGTTTTTTCCCGTGTACAGTTCTCAGTGATACCCTGTGCGATGCACAAACCCAGACTCATTTGTTTACTGAACTGTCACAAATACTCAAAGCGTGGCCACTTCAGTTTTCAGGACACTATCATAACACACTACATAATAGCTAGTAACGTATATACTGTTAATATGTAACACAGAGGTTTGAAGAAAGTCGTGACTAAGCTATTATGTAGTGTGTTATGATATTTTAGTGTCCTGACAGTCCCTTTTCCTTTTGCCTGAAGAAGGCAACATTCTTACTTCTCAGATTAGGATGACAACTACTATTAGTACTCAGATGTCGCTTGAGAAGGCTTGGTTTCATGCATTCCAGTGATGAAACTTTTTGGCAATTAACACGCCTTGGTAATTTACATCCGTTTTTTATGAAAGTAATGAATCCACATTGAATATTGTTTTCATCATACTGTTTCTTTGCCGATGGAGGCCATAACAATATCTTGAATTACAATATAAAAAAATACATTTACAATCAGTCATACATAAAGCCATTGATACTGACACGCTTGTAATATCGCCATCATCATAAGATTACACAACAAACACACCATCATGCAGTCAAGTTATCTTTACCGTCGTGAGATCTCACATTAATAACACCTTCAAGCAGCCATTTTACCACCAGAGAACAAACAGTCAAAAGAGTAAACAGTGACTAGAAAGCAAGATTTATCCTAACACCTCAGTATCCTCCTAAAGTATGGCATATCTACCACCCCCTCCCCCCTCGAAAAGTTTTCCCTAATCTGAATAAAATCGTCTGGAGATGGCACGATCGAAATGAAAAATATACGCCATCGAACCGAAGTGATTCACCCTTCAGTACTGTTATTATTATTATTATTATTATTATTATTATTATTATTATTAATTTGTTATCGTTAATATTACTGCTACTAGGAGTAATAGTAGTAGTAGTAGCATCTGTATTAATATCATCATCATCATCATCATTATCGTCATTAGTTTTTTCTCTTTAACGTTTATATTTATTTTAGGTTAGACGTTTGCAACTGGGGTTTGATATATCCTTCATTAACTCCTGAAACACAAAAATATCCCCTTAACTAAGCAAACCTGACCAGAAATAGCGAGAATGGCAGGAAGACACACATAGGACAGATGGGATTCAACTTTATTCCTACTGCTCGAGACGATTTTGATCAGATAAAGTCCTTGAATCTGATGTTTTTCTTACCGTCAGACGATTTTCTCCCAGCTGATTGTAGGTAATTTTCGAACTGGAGGGGATAGGTATTGCTTTAATTAATTCTCTTCATTAGAAAGACTCCCCTTTAAACTCTAACTTTTATTACTTGTATTTACGCCTGTCTCCACTTACACAGCCACTATAAATTTCGCAATAAATCAGAGTGGATGCTAGTGACAATATATAAACAAAATGATCGGTAATAATGGTTAGCCGTCACAGAGCCTATTTATTGCAAAAATAGTTTAGGATCTTCTATAAATGCAGTCTCTGATTCCCTCTCCCTCGAGCGAACGATTTGCCCCTTGATAAGCAGGGTGTCTGATGCCCCTCCTGCCTCATCAGTCTCAGCTTGTGACACTGCTTTGACCAGTGTTCGTTCATTACCCACTGTAATGATCTCAGGCCCTTTCAATCACTTTAGGGTGAATGGAACAGTGTGGTATCGACTGGAAGAGAATGCTGGAGTAATAGGGAATACTTAAATATGTCTTCTGCGCTTATAACCTCATCATTCTCAGCTTGCAACACTTCTTGGACAAATATTCATTACTCAGTTTTAATCTAGCGTAGTTTCATGACAATATCGGGCCCCTACACTCATGTCAAGGTAAATAAAATACTATGGCATCAACTGGAAGAGAATACTAGAGATGCCACTACCATCAGTGGTTAATGCGGTGTATATCTTCTGCACTTGCTTCCTCATCACCCTCAGCTTGCAACACCTCTTTGACAAATGTTCTCCTTTCATTTGCCAGTGTATGGTTGGTTTAGCTTTATAAACCGCATAACATATACAGTATTTTGAGGTACTGACCATTAATATCTAATCTGTTTAGTTCCATGAGCGATGTGACTGAGTGACTGACAAGGAGAATACCAAAATCTTCCCCACACTATGACAGGCATCCGTTGCTTTGAATGCCCAGGTCTCTATTTCGGCTCTACATGTGAAGAGATACGGGAAAATATTACCCATCCGAAGATCCCGTGTTCGTCCTAGGAATAGAACCCGGTACTTCTCGGTTGCGGGCGAGTGAGTGTGCGGGTGAGGGGAGTGAAAGAGGTAGGAAGAAGCGAGGGAGGATGATGTTGTAGTGGGCAAGGAGAGGGGCAAGAGAGATGGGAAGCGAGTGAGAGTCGTTCGTTGTTACTGCCCCCCCAGACTACTTTACAAGTGAACCCAGTGGACTACAGGAAATCAGCCACTTCAAGCGAGCACTCCCAGAGATTTTTTTAAAAAGGTATGTTGAAGAATTAGGTTATGATAGTGTGATGTGTGTGGTGAGTGTGTTGTGGTTTGGAATTAATAATATAGTGGGGGAATAGTGGATTGCTTGTGAGTTATATGTCGTGTTTGTACTGAGGCGGGGAAGGGTGAGGGTGGTGCGAGTGAACTGCGGAAATGGATTGTGGAAGGAGCGTGAGTGGAGGGAAGATATGCTTTGGTGGAGTAGTCTGGATGCAGGAAAGTCTAGATATGCAGGTTGGTACAGGGTCGAGAACTAGACACACACACACACACACACACACACACACACACACACACGTTGCTATATCACGTTTTATTTTTTCCCCTGACGAAGAATCCTAACCTCTGTGAGCTCAGATTAAGGCCAAATATAGTCAGGCTGGAGAATTGGTTTGACAAGTAACTAAGGGAACTCATTCTTCCCTGAAACCATGAGTTGCTATTCAAGTTGAGGGATTACCCCGGCTCCTTTAGGTAAAACTATGGAGTAAACAAATGAACCAGGAAGAAGGCCTGAAATTACGCATATGGACTGCACAAGGATCCCTAAATTATATTCGTTTTCCTCTTCGGTGTCCCAGTCTTCATCAGTAATGAGACACCCAGATCTCGAGTTGTACTGGGGATGAAGGGGAAGCGAACTGAACTTATTTTTCTGACCGGTATTGGAGCAACAGAGGAAGCCACTGGGAAACCTCGCGAGATATAGGATTTAGCACCGCCCTTCCCGTCCATTATATTTCTCTTTAGACATTATGCTAACACAGGATTTCGGTGACGTGATTTTACTCGCCGACATCTTCAGGAAATCCGTCTTGCTATTCCTATCACGAATGAGTCACCCAGAAAATGCACTGTAAGTTGTGAACACTCCCTCCTCCTCGATCATAATGTGTTTACCCCGCCAGCATAACCCACATACTCCATTACAGCGGCTGGGGATTCACAAATATTTATCAAGGACTGGGGTATATCGGTGCAGGGGCTCATGGGAAGAAGGTCATGAATAAATGACAGTATCAGCGATTTCCTGGAACAACCCTCCTGTGGATATCTTGTTTATCATTTTCTAGAGCACTGAACTTAATATTTTTATGATCATAGACTTATATTCACATAATGGCAGCACAAAGACACACCACAATTTCATCTACACTGTAAACTTGAAAAATAAAAGGTTGACAAAACCGATAAGCTAGTAATCCTTTCAGTAAGGTAGCTCATAATCATTCTCTTCTCGCTACCATCTAACGAGTTTATTTGTCATAGGGAAGACAGTTTGTGATGCTAGCGGTAATGAGGCAAGTCTCTAATCTGTCAAGTATGAGGGGATCCTTCATATCAAGAATAAAATTGACTGGAGGCTGCTCGAGTAACTGGAGATAGGTCACAATACTGAAAGGACAAAACCCAACAAAGAGTCTTACTATTGCAGTGCAGTGACTTGTTCAGTGGAAGAATTATGAACACATTTGGAAAGCTGTATTTTGAGTGATACAAATGCTTCGATCCGACTTGGACTGGAAAATTTCGTATCTTTGGCATAAACAACTTTCCCAAATGTGAGTGTAATTGTTGTCAAGAAAACCAATAATTGCCTGGAATATGATAAAGTTTAAAACAACTGACACGTTCATCGACTGCATCATGAAAATTAGGCACTACGTCGATCAGGATATAACTATACCCTGTTTACTCTAGCCCGGCCTAAAATTGTCATGACACTAGAAGAGAATGCTAGTTACAAAGAAGTGCCGTGGAGAGGGTGTGGAGCTGTATCATTGTCTTTTTGTGCCACTGAGCTACTTGTACATAAATTACTCGTAAGCTGCAAAGAGACGAAAATTTTGTCCGGGTTAATATACGAGGACAATATCCCTGGTGACCAAAGCACTAAAATGGCAAGTGATGTGTGAGATTCCGGGCAGGTGACCATCCACACAACACGTTCCTATAATAACTTAATCTGTGGAACGTGGCCAATACAACGCGGACCTTGGTAACGCAGCGGACTGGTGATTACCGACAGGATGATAACGAAAGACACACATCAGCTCCATTAAATTTATGTGCTTTCTATATATTAAGTCACTGTATTTATAGTGTAGAGCTAATATGAATGTTATCAGACAGTAGTTTGCTTGTAGATTAGTTTACCTTGAGGCTAAAGAAAAAAAAAATAGGGAGGAGGAAAGTCATCCACCCTTAAATGAAGGACTTTTTATTTGTTTTTAGCTTGCTTCCTTTGGCTCAGTGGCAGGATTAGACAGTGCAATGGGTCTTCATCCTTACCTTAAAACTTTTTGGTAACAAACACCATATTCTAGTCAGTGTTAATATATGGTTACAGATCAGCTTTCAAGACGAAGAGAGAACAATTTTTAGGCCAATTTAAAGTGAACAGAGTATAGTGGCTGCGCGATCACCTTATTTGAAAATAGAGAAACGTTTTGCTAATGCTTTAAATTCCAGTTAATATAACGTATGTCCAAAGTTCGGAACACTTTTGACCCCTTCCACCAATGCCGCATTTTAGCATCTTACTGTAGCTACCACCAGACGATTTTATTCAATTTCGGAGGAACATAAAAAAGTTAGGGGGTTGATGAAGGCTATATCTAACCCCTGCAGTTCAAAAAGCCTATCCTAAAATGAATCAGATGGTCTGGAGGCAGCAAGATCAAAATGAAAAGTATGTCACCGTATTGAAGTAAATAACAAATTTGTTGAAGACACTTGTCATTCTATTTTCATTTGAAAGTTATGATACCGGAGAAGTCCAGCCTCTTCCAGGGAAAAATAAATGACGAAGGATCGTATATTGTGAAGAAAATATGACCTTGTAAACCTAGGAAAGCCGGCCGACCAGTTCCAGTTCATAGCAAGGAAATCAAAGACCTGAAATAGCCTAGTGATTTGGGAGAAGCTGAGTATCATCATGAGACATGCGAAATTTCCCTGCTTAAAAAGAAAAAAGAAAACGATAATTAGTGTGCCCGCCCTTTTTCTAACCAATATATAAAAAATCTAAAGTATAAAAAACCTCACAAAGTTTTTATATAACAGTGTTGAGAGAGGAATGGAAGGGATTACGTCTGACATACCGTGGAGAGATAAAAGAAAACCTCTTGTATAAGGGAATAAACGATGATATATGATATAGTCAACACAAACAAAAAGCAGAAACTTATGTGTGCAGATCATGCCTGTCATAAAACAGATACCCGATCAACAACCAGGGTAACTGTGTGGCAGCTTAAAGGTGGAGTGAGACGAAAAAGCAAACAAAAGACAATGTGAAGAGGCGAAATTCGGAAAGTTGTTTGTGTTGGGTGGAAAAGGCTACCGACTGAGAGGTCGGAGTGCAGAAAGACAGGAGAAGCCTTCACCTAACAGTTGAAAGTCAAAGTTTTATATATGCAGCATATATGCTTCCCAGGATTTCAACAAATCCTGCACGTTTGTCCAGGCAATGGAACTTTTACTCTGGCAGGAGTAGGTTCGTGTGCTACCGCCTTTAGGTAAACGACAGAATAGTCTTGCTCACTTTATCTTTCCCTGGGGCAACGACTCCAGCCATTCAGACACACTGTGTCAGACTATCTCCGAAGAAAAGTTTTTGTTTTCGCTCTCTTTGGTTAACTGTCTTTGCTTTCCCAGGTAAAGGCATGGTCATTGATCTTCTGTTTTAACATTAATCTAGTCAGCTTGCAGAAGTTTGGTAGAAGCCTTTACTTTGGCAGTATTGAAAACACGTGAACCCTTCCGGTTTCCTGTGCGATGACAAAATGTGTATTCTGATAATAAAGAGGGAAAACTGCCAGCAGTATCCATGATGGTGACAGTGATGGCATGGTGCGGCAATCCCATTACCCCAGATTTAACAGCATCTCTAAAAGATCGTAAGAACAGGTATCAGTAGTGATCGTTAACCAGCTGTGAACATCGTTAGCCGCTTCGCTACGGTGACGTCTCTTTCACTTTTTCATGCTGCTGCCAAACAATTTCATGCAGCTTAGGAGAGGAGGAGTCAGTGCAAGCTGCGTCTAACCCCTCTCGTTTGAAAATTTTCCAAGCGGAATAAAACCGCTCTGAGATAGGAAGAATAAAGTACAAGAAAATATCAGCGTAGTCAAGGGGTTAAAAAAACTGCATGAAAAACAACTAAATCGCTAATACAGATGCATAAATTTAAAGAGAAGTCAGATAACAAGTCGCGAATTTTAGTCCAAACTCGTGAGGCTCTTCGTTTGCTGCTATTTCCCGTAAGAAAATGCTGCCATCATGCAAACAGCGCAGTCTTTTTCATAATGGCTCGCTGCCTTATCCACAGCAGTCATTTTAGGCTAGCCTGTCACCTTCGCCATGGGATTTGTCTCGGTAACGCTTTGAGTATATCGTTCTGACAGTCCATTACGTTATTTATTGCTCTTCCTTTACCCAGATCTACGCTACCCTTACCTGCCCATTCTTGCCCTACCCTACCCAGTCCTGTCCTGCCCTCCTATCCTACCCTCTCTTATCTTTACCTAATCAAACCAAACGGATTGTGTTATGTGTATCTTAGAGACAACCCTTCAGACTTTCAACACCCCTAACCTAACTCAAACTAACTTATGCGATCCTAACCAAACCTAGCCTAAAAGAACCTAAGCTAAACGAACCTAACCTAACTAAACCAAACCAAACTAACCCCAACCCACTGTAATGTGTATCGCTGAGAGAGGCCATCAGACCATTATAGCTCCTTGCTAGAAGACGTGGAAGGCGATAATAAGGCACATCAGGCAGCGCTGGAGACGGTAATGTGTCGTTGGGAGCCTCATTATACCAGATCGGTGTGGGACCAGCCAGGTAAACAGGTCCCTTCCATGAAAACCAGCACTTAGGATTGTTTTACCTTTTTGCGGTTTACCCCTTACAGTCTGCTGACGTATTTTGCTGTTATTATTGTTATTATTATTATTATTATTATTATTATTGTTGATGTTGTTATTATCAATGTTGTTGTTGTTGATGGTGGTGGTGGTGGTGGTGGAATTATTGTTATTATTATTATTACTATTATTATATATTATCATTATTATTAACTCTC
>JAGKTI010000056.1:21736-33580 GCA_018397915.1 Birgus latro
GAGAGAGAGAGAGAGAGAGAGACTTACTACAGGTCTAACTAGAAAACCATCAGTGAAAGCATGCCTCCACTAACGCCAATAAAATACATTATTTATTCCTGCGTCCGGATCCAGATACACTTCAAAACATAAGAGACTCTTCCTTGAACCACTGCCCATTGACCCACTATATTTTACTGATAAAAGATAACAACTTTTTGAGATATCTTGTACACAAACAAACAAACAGACACAGGTGAGGACACAACCTCCATCCAACTTCACCGTCAGAGGTATCGAAATGGTTGCCTGTCTGAAGTTCTTAGCCTAATTGAAGGGAAGTGTGTCATAAATAAAGTTTCAGGCAAATAACTCCAATGGAATGCATATTTGAAGTGGTTTGCTTAAGGAAGGTATATTTTGATGATTTCAGACGATATGTGCTTTGAAAGATGCTGTTGCTCCGAGTAAATGAACGCTTCGCTGAATAGGTTACATGAAGGGAAATGCACTCCGATGACGTAGGCTTTATAATCCTGATGCTTTTAAGATATTTTTATTCGCTCAAGAGATTACTCAAGAAGGAAAGCAGTCAGTAAAGGCCGTATCCAACCCCTGAAATTCGATGTTTATTACTTAACTGAATATGACTGTCTCTGATTTTCTTAGATTATTTTAGATGTCTCCACCTTTGGGTATAGTCCTAGTATCTCGTTCCATTAGGCCCAGTGGTCCTCCTATGGGCCACACATCTTCACATGTCACCACTTCAGCACTAACACCCAACGTCCATAATGAATACATGCCAGGGCTGTCTCATTCAGGACTGGTGCATTGGTATAAGCGGGGATATTTTTATGTCATGTCGGTGGGTTTTGTTAAAGATCAATAAAGTCAGTGTTGTTGAAATCCAATCACCAAACACATCCCTGAACCGGGAGGGGATCGAACCAACTTCACTTCAAACAACATAACTACTCGGCCAATACAAAATACACAACCTGATTCAAGAGGTTAATAGGATCAGGCTAGTAAGGTGTTCAAATGCCGGTTCAGGTAATCGGATACCTGTTTGATAAAGGTAATTGAAGGGAAGTGTAATTTAATGGGCTCAGGTGTAAGGTAAAATGCCCTAAGGTCGGAATGGGTCCTGGACATTGATTTTCAGCACTGGGTCACTCACACGCAGATCACGACCCACACAGCGCAAAGAAAAAGATAAGGATGAAGATGAGGATAATGATAAGGAAGAGGAGGAGGAGGAGGAGGAGGAGGAGGAGAGGAAGAATAAGAATAAGAAGAAGAAGGAGAGAGAGAGAGAGAGAGGCTTGGGATGAAGGGATGCGTTCAACGTGGGACTGAAGGCTTCTTGGCATCTCTTCTTTAGCGACTGATTCAGCATATTATTATCCTAACTATCCTATTCCGTGGTAGTGATGCAAATTATGGCTTTATTAAAAAGATGAGTAAATGACAAACAAAAGAATGTTAAGTTAATATGAGTAAAATAAATCGCTCAAGAGGAGGTGCTACGAACCATCTTAAGCCATCTCCTGCAGTCGATAGGTCCTTATCCCTATCGACCACACGTGAGTTAAGGCAGACAATTTTTTCTAAGTCACAATTTTTCACCAGAGTTAGAACAAGATCCGCATTAATCTGCTTTACATCCAAGTCCTCAATTCTACTGATGAGTGACAGACTCGAGAAGAGACAAACTGCTCCCAACAAATTGACCGGACAGGGAATCGAACTAAGGTTTGTGTAGTTGCTTGCTGGATGTGCTAACCAATGCCCCACCTGCTCACCCTCAGTAGGAAACAATCGAGTACTTCAAACAGATCCATTGCTTCACATACTTTATTTTTCCTCTCCATACAGAAGCTCTATATAACACACAGTCAGTCATGAAAGAAAGCAACCCTCCCCCTCCCCCCGAGAGAGACCTTATTACCCTCGGCATACAGGTTTGGTAATGTCATGGACGGGGGTAAGAACTGGCGCGTGTGGAGTGCGGGGGAGTTGATCTGAACGAAACACTGCTTCGCGATATATTTCGAATCAGTCAAAACTATATTTGAAACATGTAGTATACCTTCACAGCCATACACAAACATAACTCTCCAGCGACCAACGTTCCCACTTCCACAGTATCAATGCGTTAAATGCCCAACATCTTCATCAGGATTTTAGTTTTCTCTCTATCTCTGATCTTTTGAGGTGATGAACCACATCTCTGTCAGTGAACTCAGGAACACACGTGCATGAGATGTGTGCCCACTCCACATACACTATTAAACTGCAATTTTTGATTAAAACAATAATACCTATCCCCTGACACAGGTTTGATAAGATATGGCTAAACCCCCACACACTGCTTCCCACCAGAAAAAGAGAGGGGAGGACTGGAAGGCATGAACTATTAGGTGTCATGCACAGTTACGCATCTTATATCAGATTCGAATGTTTCAAGCTAAATATTGAACGGATTTGTACTGTAATTCAACATTATATAAATATTTCAATATAAAGTATGATTTAATAAATGTTTATCACCTTTACCCACAATACTCAGTCTATAGTGAGTTATTTACTAAACGAAACAGAGTAATCGCAACTGTGCTGAACCCCGGATTCGAAGGTGCGTGTTGGGGAGGGGGACTGAAGCAGTGGTTCGTGCAGATCAGCTCCCCACCTGCCCGTTACCAGTCTTCACCCCCATCCCTGACATCAGGTGCACTGTTATCACACCTGAAGGCCGCGAGTTGCAAGGCCTTTCGCACAGGGGAGAGGGGAGGGTGCTTTCTTTTATGAGTGATTATACAGGTTCATCATAATTTACGCCTCCCTTGCCTCTTGGCTGCCGAATTCCTGTGTGTTGCTGGAACTGCTCAATCAGCGTTTCCGTTGTCTATCCACCATAATTTCCTACTTCCCATAACCCTTTTCATTCGTAATAGTATCTGCTGTTTCTTGAGTCCATTCATTGCGCAGTTGATCACCAACTGTATGAGAACGACTATCTGCTTGTGTCACACCAGCAGATTGAGTCGTCCCCGCAACACACAAGATCTTTCAGTTGAGTCAAGGGGCTATTATATGGCTTACCCAGTATTCTGACTATATTCGCATTTTTCCTGTTGCTTCAAATGTGTGCAAACTATAGATCTGAGCATAGCAATGGCCAGCGCAACCTGACCCTTTGACGCACCAGTAGTAGTATAAGTTGAAGCCCCAGGTTCATCAGAATATGAAACCAGTGGACTGCAGGCTGAAATCGTACCTCTTGTGCATTATACCATCGTCTTCTGGGGGAACTGTTCAGCAGCTGCGTCATGTCATATCTGCACCACCACGTGAAGGCGTTTCCCTTCGACACCTTTTGTCACTGTGACGTTTGATTTATAATATATTCTTTCCACAACCATTATCCTACTCAGAGCAGCAGAGCACCCTAGTAGCTGAAGGATTAATGTGGGGTGTTACTAATCCCTCCAGATAAGCAACTCTATTGAAACTGATGAACTCGTCTAGATATGACGAGAACATAATTTAACATCACATCTCAGGCTAAAGAGGTTGACGAGTTTTAACTGACGGGGGTTTGATCTTGTATACATTGGCCAAAAAACGTACGATCAGTTCCCTGTCGTAACTATGATTTGTTTTTCTCAGATAAACTAGACAAGGGAAGGGCGAACTTTCCTCTCCTTGTCCTCCCCAGAAGAAACAAGTATAAAAACCCTAGACAGATGCCAGATCGTACTGTGGTTCTCTAAGTATCGAACCATATTCAACGTAAAGTGAATCACAGCATGGGCTTCGCTAGAGTGAGGCACCTTCAAGTAAAAAACCTTCAGGATGTGTTTAACTGACTGGAGCCCGCTCTTGGAAGTGTCTCCACATCTGAAAATCATGCTAACGACAGGAAGCTGATCTTAAGTTTGTTCATCTTAAGCCATGCAAGTTTCCGAGGCGATAGAAAGCTGTATTGAGCCTCACAAAAATACCTGACCGAACAACACTCAGTCCCGTGCAACAACCAGCTGTCTCAGTTATATATTATCTGGACGATGTAATAAAAGTTACCGAAATTAGACGAAGGACAAACTTTCATGAACGCAGGTCATCGGGATAAAGAGGAACATGTCACCAAAGTCTCTGTCTGTATTGGTCCATTTGACGTGCATGAACCATTCCCTGGGGTCAGACTGATAGCTAAAATCAACCCATACCAGTGCTAGTAAGAGAAGAATCAGGAAGGGATGTTTTTAGTGAAAGTCGTGCATATGGAAGATGAATTTATGTTTATTTGTGCCTGTCCATTTTTGTCACCGTGGAATCAACAGGGTGCAAACATACAACGCACACACACACACACACACACACACAAAGAAAAAAAAAACAATACCCACTTTCACTGCTCGCCCCTTTTTTATTTTCTAGCTCCAAATTCAGATCACACGTAAAACGGGAGACAGACACGCACCGACTGAACCATTGTAGCTCCGTGATCAACAGAGCCAATTGAAAACAGTGAGGTGGAATGGGTCAGTTTTAGGCGCATTTGCTGTTTGTTCCTCTGATTATTCTGTGTGTGTGTGTGTGTGTGTGTGTGTGTGTGTGTCACCGTGGGAGTGACAGAGAGACAGACAGACAGACAGAGACAGAGAGAGACAGAGACAGAGACAGAGAGAGAATATACGGTCCAAGTTACTGATAAACTCGCCATAATATTTAAATCATGAAAAAAGGTGCAGTGAATGTTAACCCTTTCAAAGCATCTAGCAACCCAGTCTCACCCTTTTTCTCTCAAACATGGTAAAGCAAGAGTTAACCGATTCTCTCAGTCGTTCGTACATTCAGCGGGTAAACTCTGGAATTTCCTTCTTCAATCTGTATTTCCCTTGGCTATGACGACATCTCGAAACTAACGGATCTTGATTTTAGCCCTCTTTTCTTCATTTATTTTTTTTCTGGAAGTACGACCTTTAGGAGGCTTACAGAGTTTGGTACTTTCTCTTTCCATAAAAAAGGGGAAACAGAGAGTCATGTTGGCTAATGTCTCTTCTCCAAGATTAGAGAAGTTATAATAGGATAAAGTTAATACTGAGGTGAGAGTTGGAAGGAGCAAAGGGAGGAAGTCTGTTAATATTATTTACTGAGTTAGGCCGTGTTAACAATGCTGCTCTGAGTTAATAATGGCAGGGCTGGTGAGTGTGACTGATGACAGGGCCGGGCAGTGCTACACCTCTTGCCTCGCTGACTGAGTGCTCCACTTACTCATGCACTGCCCCACTAATCACGTGAAAAGAATTTGGAGTATGGTGAATTGGCGGTTCATTTTGACCTGACACGAAATGTACCGTTCTGTCGGCATCAAAAGTCTGTGTGGCCATTCCTGGACTTCCCTGCATGAAGTCTGAAAAATAAATCTGGTGAATCTGCAGCCAATGACCCTGATGGCTTTACTTCCCTGTAGATCAGTGTCATCAGTGTTGGTTTCTGCGGATTTACAACACTGATTTCCAAGTCCGTGGAGAGAAAAATAGGAAAGGCAGCAGGACTTTTGATGCCGACTGTACCTCTGTGGATTTAAATGACAAGTTTCTCCCAGGATAACAATATTCTTTTTACTCCAACCAGGCCAAAAATTGCCATCCTTGCACCTTGCATGGTGAGTTGCAGCAATAAATATACGCTAGAATATGATCGCACTCACGAAGGAATGTTGTGGGATGTAGAACCATAATTTCTTTTCCTGCTACTGAGCTGTGTGAAATAAGCTGCGAAAGAACGAAAATCAGGGCCAAGCTAAGGTCAAAGAAGTGTGGTTAAGTGGCAATCACACATCACCACACTGGAAAAAATGATGATAGCAGTTTCCCTCAGCTAAGAAGAGCCCGTTGGTCGTGATGGAGTTAATGAAGGCAATTATCTAAACCCCCAGACAAAAAAAAAAAAAAAAAAATGAGCAAAAGATAATCATTTGGTGGCAGGGAAAAAATAATTATGATAAATCTCGACTTAAAATTTCTGTCGGTCATTGTTATAAGTTGAAATTCACAAACGCACATACTCATTCCGTCGTAACTAAGATTTGTCTCGTCGCCTCAGTACTGGAAATGGAATGATGTACCGTGCTGAGAGGCTTCTTATTTACGGTACATGACTTTTATGACCGTCGTCCTAATTCGCACAGTAAATTCCGACCAATTCCCATCATAACTAAGATTCCACTTCTCAGTTAACAAGAGACATGGAAAGATCTTGCACTCTCCTTTCGTTGACTTTCTCGCAACGATCAATTCCTTCCCATAAGATCAGACTTTTTAAGAAGAACTTGGGACAAGAGAAGAATCTTCCAACAACTAAGATAGGAATTTCCTTTGGTTGATTGAATTGCTCTGGGTCTAGGTTTGTTTTAGTGGGATCAAGGTAAATTAATGGCAAGTATGGGCTATAGGTCACTCATTTGGAGGGAGGGGGGGATTTCTCAAAAACTGGTTATGTCCGAACGAAATAAAGGTAAAAATCAAACGAATCACTCACACACACACACACACACACATACACACAAAGGGGAGAGGGGGTAGGGACCCACACACCTATCGCCAAGTCGAGTATGGGATGAAAATTCCCAAAATCAGATTCGGTTCTCTATTAGTTAAGAGGTTTACAGAGCATTAAGAAGATTCGCAAATACGTTAATATGAAATGAAAAACTGTCTTCTTCCGCCTTTATGTATCTTTTTCATGAATTCACATTATTTTACGTTACATTCTCAGTTAATATCATAATAAACCAAAATATACCTGGAACTTAATTAGAATGTTCCCGTACTAATGCAGTTTGATTATTAAATGTCCTACCTGCTGATGGCTTTCGCTGCCGGTCACCATGATAATTAAATACATATAGAGGGATAGATTGATACATAGATCGTTCGAGAGGCAGAGAGATTAAACAAAGCTTTGATGAATATTCTTTTTACTGAGACATTCTGGGCTTAAACATTCGGCTATTATCAACTTATTAAGAACAGATGGCATCTTTTAATATGGTAATCAAAAGTATGACGAAATAATAAAGATTGATTAATGAGAGTATTATGCTCTGCAATATAATTATAGTAAGGAGTATAAAGTAACGTAAATAGGGCAAAAACATCACTTCTAATTATATTAAGAGAAATTCAAAATATTATTAGGCGAGGTATGCAGATGATCACCTGAAAAAGAATAAGGATAATACCTGTATCACGTTAATGGAGTTTGTAGTACATGAATACACAACACACAAACACACACACACACACACACACACACACATGCTCAACCAACTAGTGCACATACCCACCTCTTTAGATGCCGAATAACATGACAGAGGTAGGTTTTTCACCCTAACAAAGGCTCTGCTGAAGGCGTGGAAGAAGAAGGAAAAGAAAAACACGGAAAGCTTATCAAAGGACCCGAAATACAGGCCAGGGAGACATTTCGTTATCCTTCACTGATAACCTATCCACGGTGTATAGCGCCATCCTCCACTGAGACCTTGAGAATGTGTCCCATGGTATATCTAGTCACGAGAAGAAACTCAAGCCTCACCCATACGCCAAGGCAGATCGCACAAGGAGGAAGGAGAGAGTAGGAAAAGATCTGGGACGTGTACAGTGATATCGGCCATACATTTGTCCACTCAGCATTAGTGATATCGGTCAAACATTCATTCACTGGGCCATACATTCATTCACTCAACATTCACAGTGATATCAGCCAATCATTCATTAACTCGGCCATACATTCATTCACTCAACATTCAAGAAATCAGTATAATCACCGTCAATCCACAGGCCAAAAAGGTCACTCTGCTCGTCCTAATTATTTGCCCTTTGAGGTAAATTAATTCCGTCGACTGTCGAGGTAGAAATTAATAAATAAATAAGTAAACAAATAGATGAGAGGTGTAACTGTGTCATGTGAAAAATCAGGCACAATAATCGTTCCCCAACCAGCCCGTTCCGCTGGGCCCTTCACAGAATGAATAAGAATTTCCGTCAACAAAGCAGCAATTATGCATCGCAGCCATGAAACTTCATATCCAGTTGAACGAACGGCCTGCGATTTTTTTTTACTAAACTTTTTTTTTAATATGAGTTTGGTCTTTTCATTCCAGCACTTCATTTCCATTCCATAACATGCTTGCATGCATATTAACTATCTGTCTGCCATTCAAATGTTTTTCACACCAATTGGAGCTTTCCAGTCCGGAGCTAGGGTACTCATTCCCAACATTAAAAGCGAGGGTTACCACCCTCGCAGGTCCCTGAGTTGCATTAAGTGATCAGTTAACTTTAAGCGTCCCTTGCAAGTAAACTCTTACGGTCCCCATCCTGGTGGGACACTTAACCTAGTCTGCCGTCAGACTTCATATGGTTATACAGATACCACCCAGCGTATTACATGGTTTCCTAGCTTAAAGGAAACTATTTCTCATTTCAGTCATTCTAGAATTGTCGTATGGCAGCACTACATCGAGAGGGTGGGTGGGGGGCTCCCACCACCTACGACATATTCGTATTAACACACCCTAATGAAAGCCCCAGCAATTTCTGTACTTAATTTTCTGTCAGATATGCAAGACCTTACTCTTGATTTTCACACTTCCCTCTTTTCAAGGTAATAAAGTTTTTTTTTTTTTTTTTTTTTTTTTTGTATTGTTTAAAGCACTTCACGCCGCGGGTTACCTTTTCTTTGAGCAACATCTAAATAGTGTAAGTCAAGAAGGTAAGTCGCAGCTAAAGGGTGAATCCAATTAAAACTGTGGTTATGTTTTGGTAGTATAAGGTAAGTCGCAGCCAAAGGATAAATCTAGTTAAGGCTTTGGTTATGACCCACTAGTAAATGGTAATTCGAAACTAAAGATCATTCCAGACAAAAGTTTGAATAGTCTACGTACAGTGAAAGATGTCTCAGATAAAGAATTAATTTAGCTGATAATTTGGTTAGGGTTCACTAGCGAAAGGTAAGTGGCGGCTAAAGGGTTAAACCAGTAAAAGTTTGGGTCATGTCTCGCTAGTTTTAAATAATCAGATGAAACTGGAAAGACAGTATGAGAGGGGCGAGGTGTGGGTCGGGTCGGGCTGAGTTGGGGTGCTGCCTCGTGTAATATATGGCCTTAAAGGGACAAGTCTCGCCAAGCCAGGGAAAACTCTCACACCGTCAGCCGACACCAAGACCACAATATAAGGCAAATATCTCACAGTGGACGAAAACCAAGCTCATGACACGAAGCAAAAACTTCAGTGGTCCAAAACCAAATTCATATCACACACCAAAAACTTCACAATAAGCCAAGAGCAACACAACTACACACACCAAAAACTTCACAGCAGATCAAAACTATCCCCACAACACAGCAAAAGCCTCACAATAGACCAAAAACAACACAATGACTTATAGCAAAAACTACACGAAATCAACCCTGCATCACACACCAAAAACTTCTCATCAGATTTAAACATCATAACAGACCAGAACCACAACCAAACTCACAGCACACGACCACCAAAAACCTCACATTACGCCACATAACAGACCAAAATAAATCGCAGTGAACTGATAAAATAACAGTCTTTTTGGGTCTGGAAATGGACTCCTTCATGTGGTGGCACTGATATGACCGGGCGATGTAGCTGCTCAGTTAGGTAGACACCCCCAAAGAGGATGGTGCAATGCAGGAGAGGGGCACCTTCAGGATTTGGGTTCTGATGAGCCTGAGATTGCAACTACTATTACTACTAGATACACGTTCACAAAACCTCACCAAAAGCCAAACTTCATAATAGATCGCCAGCCAAAGCCTCATAACAAATCGCAAGCCGAAGCCTCACATTAGGATAAAACATCACAGTGTGCCAAAACATCACATCAAGTTGTCTGCCGAGTCCAAACACTGCAGATCTCGTAAATATAGAAATTACCTAATGTATCATGGGCATCACTCTACATATACTCTCATACTGCTACCCACCATCTAACGAAGTACCATATCCTCAGACGAGACCAAACCTCATGATCACAGGAGCTCATGTTAACCGCCCAAGACCAACCTCCCAAAAGAAGGGCTTGTATATGGCCGTCATATAACCTCTTCACTGCACTGCTTCTCACCAGAACTTAATAAAATCGCCTAATAACAGCGAAGGTTGTTTTTGTTATATTGTTGTTGTCACAGGTTTATCTGGAAGGTGAATTCAGTCGAGTGCATACTGACGTTGCCTTTTCCATGCACTCCACCATTCCACCACCCTTCTTTCATTGGAGAGGGAGGGAACTAAAGAACGTTCGTATAACCGGAGATGAAGTCGTTCATTTATGCTGGTGCCACCACGTGTAGGCATCCCTCTCCAGCACTGCAGCAAGAAGGTACGTCATTGATTTGAAAGGAATAAATTTCGCTGATGGCTGAAAGACGCGAATTCAACACTTGGTATTCAGTTTTGCGTATATTCAAATTACTACAATTAGCAAAATACGAATGCCATTTTAATCTTTTATCTCCTTTTTTTGTACTTTTCTATGCTATACATGCTTTTCTTTATCACCAGATAGTCATGGAAGAAAGAAAAGTCGTCCAGTTATATATATATTTTTTTTCTGTCTACGATGCGTATTCCTCTCTGCCACGATTTTAATTGTAGTTTGTCCCCCATTACCCCTTCGTGCTTGGGACAACTCTAGTGTTCTATTCAACCAAACTTTCAAACGATTTTATTGAGTCAGAGTGTGTCATAAAAGCACGAATTAACTTGGTATATATTTCGTTCTTTTTCATCAAATAATCGGTTGCTGAGTGGCAGGAAAAGACAATACCACAGCTCTACATTCTTTTCAAACCACTTCTTCGTGACTATCACTATGTTCTAGAGTCTTATTAGGGATTAACTGAACCAAAAGACAATTCCACAGTTGTACATCTTTACCATAGCACCTCTTCGTGACCAGCACCAAATTCTTTTTACAGATCAATGTCAAAATAAAAATACTACGGTTCTGTATTCTCTCCAGAGCACTTCTTCGTGATTAACACCATATTTTAGTGTTAATTTTTTTCTTACAGCTACGTGGCAGGTCAATACTATGGTTCTGTATTTTTTCCATGGCACTTCTTCGTGATTAACAAAATATTCCAGTGTTAATCTTTTGTTACAGCTCTCTAACAGGAAATTATTAAGGTTCTCCAGCTTTACCATAGGCTGTCTTTAGTTTTTTTTCCTGTTTTTATTGTATGTAATGTTTTTATTGTGTGTGTTCTGTTTTTCTCGTTTCTACTGTTTTTTAATGTTGTGTGTACTGTTTTTATTGTGGTTGTTCTGTTTTTATTCTTTGTGTACTGTTTTTACTGTGTTTGTACTGTTTTTATTGTGTTTATAGGCTACTGTTTTTTTTAATTGTGTTTGTACTGTTCTTATTGTGTTTGTACCGTTCTTATTTTGTCTATACTGTTTTTATGCTGTTTGTGCTGTGTTTTAATTTACAGTTTTGCCTCCTGTAACTTCCTGCGTCAACAGATGGCCGGAAGAAAAAGTCCAGAGGATCATTTATCTTCCTTTCTCCTGCAGTTCTCTATTAGTCTTCTTCCCCTTCGCTGCTTTGCCTCCTCCCTCACCTTACATGCATTCCTCACCTCCCATTATTGCCAGGAGAGAGAGCAAGGTGAGGGAAATCGTGTGGAGAGAGAGAGAGAGAGAGAGAGAGAGAGAGAGAGAGAGCAGGTTAAAGTTGCAATACAGAATACCATTTTAGTTCCCTAGAGGTGTATGAGAGAGAGAGAGAGAGAGAGAGAGAATACAACACTGTAAA
>JAGKTI010000056.1:41007-58659 GCA_018397915.1 Birgus latro
TATATATAATACTGCTGAAACATTTACCGATAGATTTGTTTGTAGAAAAATAATTTTTTTAACAAAAAATAGTCGAAAACTATTTATTGCAATGAAAACACTGTTTTTGGTGTTTGTCTAAAAATATTTTAATTTGTTTAAAGGGTTGCTTCACTTCTAGAACACTGTTTTTTTTTTATATAAACGTTTGCTTTCCATAAAACAGGTCTTTGCGTTTTACAAAAACTTTTCTTTAAAGAACCATGAATTTCAGCAGCGTACAGTACATACCGATGTTGAATGGAGAAATAAATGCGATGGAATGAAATCGACTGCCTGCAGTTAAACAGAGGACAGTACAAAGCCCGGAGAGGGGAAATTTGACAAAGACACCAAATGAATGGCCGGTAAGTTCTGAGGGATTCCATGGGAAATACAATATAGCTACGATAGGAATTAAACAGTGTATGTAGAACGGATAGAGAAGGCGGTAACGGGAATAAAGGGGGTAGAGGTAACAGATGGGTATTAGGCGACAAGAGGTGGAGTAAATACAGTATTCTGGAGTAAGTCTTCTGAAACATTAGGAAACAATAGACGCGAGAGGCAGCAGCGGGAGTGAATGGAGATGTGATAACAAATAGGCTACAGAGGAGGTGGAACTGAGATGGAGTGATTATTCTGAAAACTGTGCGTAGCTGAGAACCGAGTGGCAGTAGTGAAAAGCTTGGTAAGGAGGAAGAGGAAGCTACGATCAACTTTATCGTATGGATGTATTTTCCAATTTTTTTTTTATTACTATCCTCTGACTATTATATTCAGATTAATGTTGACTTTTAGGGGATGAAACCTACATCTAAATCCCCCAGTTCGGAAAATTTATCCCGTGGTAAATAAACTCACATAGATACAAGAATATCATAAATGTACGTCACCAGATTGAAGGGGTTGAGGTCTATTCACTAAACGGGATTCATGAAGGCACTTTTCACCAAGTCTGTATCTTCCTCTGAAACTTGATGGGTTAGGGTGTGCTTCGTGAGGAAGGGGGGGGGGTCAGTGAGTGTGAAAAGATCGGGCATAAAAGCATCACTCTAACTGATGTGTGGGTCTGTGGCAGGAATGGATGGAACTGCAGCAAGTGTGCCTCAGGAGTTAGAATTTTCAGTGCTTAGACTGAAGTTACACGCAATAGGATGCTTACTGTATAATATGTTTATCCTCTCCAGTCCGTGGACGCTATTTTCTATTTTATTCCTACTATCCCCAGACGATTTTACATATAGAGAAAAGGGGTTCATTTAGCCTATTGGAAAAGTGATATCATGCCACCAGTATGTAATGAGTGACCATTGACTTGCATCGTTGATGGTTGTACATCAGCCACTAATGTATCTGCCACATATCACTAAGCAACAAAGCATCATTCCCCAGTGCACTGTACCATGGACAAGATTACGGTAATGAGACCCACCCACCACAGAACTTTTATTCAGTGCATGGAAAGATGTCAGTGAAGATCGAGAGTGAAAGTCATGCCCTTTCATGGTGCAATTTTGGAAAACTGTCGGGTAGCCATTGAAACATCTGCACAACGTGATGTAGCTAGCTGTTAAAGGTATCAAGTTTTGTGTGTGCTGAGAAGAAAAAAAAAGAGAGAGACAGTTTTGTTTGTGTATATAAGAAATGAATATTAAAAGAAAGAAAAACACATAGGGGAAAGGATGCATGTCCACAAAAAGGTTTTGTAAGGAATGAAAATGATATATGGAAAATGCAACTAAGTTTGTGCATGAAGGGTAAAAGTAAATGAGAAGAGAATAAGGAACAAATATAGAGGGAAAAAATAATACAAGAGAAGAGCAATTTAGTGTGTGTATAAGAAGCAAAATTCTATTAGGAGATAATGAGTAACAAGAAAAAACAATTTAGTTTACAAAGGCAAATTTGTTAGGGAGGTAAATCATGTAACGGAGGCAAAATTTGTCTCTGTTTAAGAAAGACAGTATTAAAAGAGAATCCAGTCTGAAGAAAGTATTATAATGGATTTTTTTTTAGAAAGTTATTTTTGCTTCTAAAAAAAAAAAAAGACTAGGCTATATTATAAATGAAATCAATTTGAGGAAACTTTTATAATCGATGGCTAATTGGTGTATATAAAAAAAAGAGAGTATTGTAAATTATTAAGTCCAGATTGATTATATTATTATAAAGGAAAGTCAGTTTTCTTGTACATAAAAAAAAAGTCTGAAGAAAACATTCGAAAAACAAGTTTGTGCATAAAGAAGACAGTATTAAAATTAAAGTAAGTTTTGGGAAAGTACTATTTGGAAGAGCTAATTCTGCGTAATATAATGAAGGCGGAGGAGCGCGGCGGGCGGCACGAAAGACGAGCGTTGGAGGAGGAAAAGCGAGGCCATAAGAAGCCAAGTAGCGCAACAAACGGCCAGGAGCTGCCACACCACCGGCCCAGAGCCACACCATAACAATTAGCACAGATTAAGGAAGCGAGGGGAACGCCGCGCACTGATATGTGCATGAAAAACTGGCTCTGTTATTCCTCGGCTCGGAGTGTGTCGGCACAGATTTAGCGAGAGCAACTCCATGTGGGGGAGAAACTGGAATGATTGTTTCGTATTTTCTTTTCATTTGTAAAAGTGTGTTTCAGTTTATTACATAAGTTCTTATTGGTCTGATCATTGTATTTAAAAGTGCACTGCTGAACAACGTAATGCACACTTAGTTAAACTGATGAGCTTAAAACATTCGTGTATGAAGCTAAATGTTTTATTGAAAGAAAGCCTGGCATTTTAGGTGATGCCCACCATCTGCCACTCCATGTAGTACTACCGCCCTCTATACTGAATATATATGTAGGCAACTAAGGGGTTTAATGACACTGGAGAGACAACATAATCATACGAGGCACAAGAACAGGTGCGAAGAAAGCTGTATCATTCAAAAGAAGCTGGCCTGAAAAAAGTACCAAACCAGAGAAGGATTAATTCAGTTGTTCCCACCCATAACAGACCTTTGTGTTGCTCGCCAGTATATGAGCCATGGAAGGGAAAGTGACTGTTCGTGTAATGTGATCGATGGATAGTGTCAGGGAGTGCTCGTGTCACACTAGGGTTTTGATTGGTGGGTGGGTGTGGGTGTTGACTCAACGTGTTTTTTTTTAATCAAATTATTACGTCCTGCTTAGTTACATACTTATACTGGGGTTTACAATACAAGAGTTAGCATTCACCAAAGATTATGTACAGAGGAACTAGTGTCTCGCAAGGCACGCTGTTTTGTTACACAGATATATTGGAGTTTACAATATAGGAGTTAGCAATCACCGAAGTATTATCTACAGAGGATATCGTGTCACGCAGGGCACGCTGTTTTGTTACACAGATATATTGCAGTTTACAATACAGGAGTAGCAACCAACAAACTGTGCATATCGCACGAGAATGATATCTAACTGATGGTGTGTGAGTAGATAGTTGCATATATCAGTTAGGGATTGTCCCTGAGGTAGGAGGTCCCTGACTCCGGGACACTCAAGGCAGTAATGCTGAGGGGTGTTGGCATTATGACGGTCACATAGTTTGCAGAAGTGAAGCACGTCCCCTGCCTCAGAGACTTGACAGACAGGGCGACATCCTAATCGAAGTCAAGCAGACACAACATTGTGCCAGCCAACCGTAAGGTCACGTCAACGATACTTGGGAGGAGGTAGACAGAAGTGGTCGTAGTGCTGGGTGGACATACTCCGAGTCCGCTCAGCATTCCTGCAACGGAGTGTAGGGGGAAGAGCGGCTGAATGTATCTTTTTTTTTTTTTTTGTAGCAGAAGAGGGAGGATGTAGTATCACAAGGAGGGGCCAGTCCACAGGTATTTCTCGCGATGAGGTCATTGCCGACAATTCCGACACGCAAAGGAATCCACGAGAACTGTATGATAAGAGAATTTTCATGAGCTGAACTAACCTATGTAAGATTTGTTGGACTTGGCTGTGGCATGTGGGTTTTGGAGATAACATGGCTTGAAAGACAGACTGAGAGTCACAGATAACTACACCACTCAATCTTCACTGAAAGAGGAGACTAACTGCATGCAAGAGTCTCTGTAGCTCACAATAGGTAGAGCTAGACGAGTTCGGTAGTCTGCGGCCAACCCAGCCTCCCTCCTGTGGGTCCATATCGGGTGAGTAGATGGCACATCCAGCACTCCCATCTGCTTGCAGGGAACCGTCGATGTACAGAGAGTGGGCAGCAGGAAATGAGGAAGACATTCTCGAGATGGTCTCCAAAGCTAGTTGTTCCTGGAGGAGTGGTAGGTCTGCCTTGGAGGTAAGAGTAAAACAGACTTCATGATGAGGAATCCTGCAGGGAAGGGGACCTTGATCCACATCTGCCAACGGAACATTATTGTCAAGTCTTTGTAGGATGGAATAGGCTGTATTAACGAGGGTGCAGACGCCGGGCCGAAGTGGAGGTAGAAGTGCAACAGGGTCAAGTGAAGCTCTGATGACACGAGAATAATGAGGGACAAGATGCAGAGAATGAAGGCATTTGATACAGAGGTAAGAGACATTGGAATATATTCTTGAGGGAATATTGAGTTCAGTTTGCATATTTACCATTCTAGTGGATAAAGAACAGCCCAGGATGAATATAAATGCTTTATGAGTTCCAAGGACGTCTTCGGGAGTTGACTGAGAGCAGAGGAGAGGTAACTGACAATCGACTGTATGAATGCAATGTACTCGTATACAGTTCTGGCCACAGGGATAGAAATTCCAGCAGCATTGTTGGTGAGCCACTTGAAGGGAATTACGAGCTGTTGCAGCCGATCTAAGAGGTCTCAAGCGATGGGATGAACACGTTGTCTTACAGGATGGTTGGGTAATCTGTACAGGTGCACTAAGGTGAAGGTACCGCCTGCAAGTTTCAAATGACTTCTGGTTCCACAGGTATTCCAAGAGAAAACATGAAGCAGCAATCCGTTAACGAATTTTATGCTTAGGTTTCCGAGGGTCAGGCGGGAATGAGGTGGTAGCATGAACACTGCCTTGGGCTGTAGTATGTGAGGGGGTCATTTGTTGAGAGATCACTGATCCTCTCGAGGCGAGAGGTGATAGCATCCAGCATCTCTGTGGGGGTGGTGACAGTAGTGACGATAACATGAGACTGAAGAAGAGAAGCGAGTGTGCTTTCGGTCCTGGTGTGCTGAGTGACCAGGCCATTGATGTGTGCCTCAGTGGCACCAAAGTGTACCATAAGCACTGTGCACCGAGACGTCAGAGAGGCAACAGCTTCACGCATTGCAAGTACTTGTGCAGAATCATGAGTGAATGAAGAAGCAAGTGAGGAGCCAGCATCCGGTGGCTGTGGCAGTGGTGGTGGTGGTGTTGGTGCGTGTGGTAACGTGGCTCTAGGAGTCATGGTAGGGCCTGATCATTTGGTACAACCGTGCAACACATTGGCTTCTGTCTTATTTACAACGAGGACATCTCCGTTGCGAGGTGTCCGGTGCAGGTAAGGGTAGCGGTTCCGAAGCAGAAGTGGCAGCAGCAGCGGTGGGTGTTGAAGGGGTGCAATACTGGCAAGTCCAGGAGCCATGGTTGGCAGCACACCACGCACACTTCTCCGATTAGCGTGCTATATATCCAATTACCCAGCACCATGGCTGTTCGTCCGTCACTCTGCATAGCTCACAGGATGAGAGACAAGGGAGGAAACAGAAACTGACAACTGGTGGAGGAGGCTCTGGGAGACCCCACGTGACAACAAGGCAGTTGATGGGCGTCCCATTTTGATGAAAACGACGAGCAGTGTAGATGCCAGGGAGTTCTTTGGCCAGGGAAGGGTCATCACTGATAGAGTAGTGAGTGATAAGGTAGGTAGGGAACTTACGGGGCCTGTCGATTGAGTCCTGAACATCCAGGAACAAGGACAGGAACGCAACACTCATGTCCCTGTCTATAATGTCTTGACATATAGATGAAGCAGGAGGTGGCAGCAGACATCTTGACCTCAGCTAGCTTCCTATCGAGACGGAATGTCTTGGTGACCTCAGATAGCCAATGAAGCTTCAAATCAACAGTTAGGTCCTCTTTGAAGAGGAGTTTGACGTATTCAGCCCGGGAAGCAAATGCTGTCTGAACTGGTGCAGGCTGGGAAGGTGTCTTCTGAGAAGCTATCCATTAAAAACAGTCACTGTACCTAAACTTGGATTCTGCAGCAGTCTTTCCACCAGTGAGAATCATGGATTTCATCAAACAAGGTTATCGAAGTACCCTAAATTTTACTTAAGAATATCTGCGGTGTCACAGTCAGATAGCTCTTCAGTCGTTATTTAGTAAGAATATTAAACCATTATGTGTCATCCACATAACAGACTCAGTTCATTGGTAACTATTACTAAAATGCGATACGTTCCTACCATACATAATCTTAACTATTTAGTGGCTAAGCAACCTGTATCGCGGATTTTGCAATAAATTAAAATACTTTAGCTTAAACTTCATGTGAAATTAGCTAAAAATCTAGTTGGTAATTAGTATGGTATAAGAGACATCAAGTAGACAGATTCCAAAGTTACCGTAGTAATTGAACTAATGTTTGTATAAACCGTATCACTTCGAGTATAATATTTTCTTGTATTTTCTGTGTAGATGTTAACTCTATATCATATACTGCACTGCATTCTAAAGAATTAATAAAGGCGGTAGGTGTAAGAGTTTTCCGAAACCTAGCAGCAAGATATGAGCAGCTCGCTGGATCCCGAAGCACGGTACCGAGATAAGAACCACTCACGAGCTGGGACGGGCACAGACAGCCAGACACCACACACCAGCCGCCTGCCCTGCCCACAACACGCAGTCCTGTATATCTCCGCCACCTGACCCACTTTTCAGTTCGTCTTGCACACAGATTTACACGGCTTCCTTTTCTAACACATTTCCACATTATACAACATTGGTTTATGCTATGTTCGAGCACAATATATTACAATTGGCTGCCTGCAATAATATAATATTAAGGTGGATGAATTTCAAAACTCTCGCCATACAGTACTATGGAGAGGTCATATGTTTTTTCCAACTTACCATACATCGCCATTCTTCAGTACTTCATATTTTTCACCATTTAAGTAAGCACTACGTCTTGGTAATATCTGCGCAAACTAGCTAAAATACTGAAGCTTCATGGCGATCCATCATATTTTAATTTGAGTATTCCGAGATTTAATTCTTTCTTCCATCCTGTAATTATTGTTTGTGACTGTTCCAGTATGATTTGAACTTCAGCCAAAATTACTCACAACTTTCATTTTCTCTCTGGTAGCTTAGGATTTGTACCAGAACAGTGACCAGAAGAGAAACTTAAAAGTGACCCCGATGTAGCTGAAGCCTCTCCCTCCCTAGTGAAAAATCTAGATCGCTTTATGGAAGTACTGATAGACCGATCCAAAATACATCAGCTGTCATATTAGTCATTGCATGCTTGATCCAGTTCATTACAAACACTGCGTCATGATGCAGGGTTTAGCGATCATCTCCGACCGTGTGCTGTCGCAAGATGAGATTAGAAATGCTGCGAATAAAGTAATGCACCTTAATCAGTATAAATGTTTTCAGGAGGAGACTGCAGTGTTAGGGCCGCATCTAGAACAACCAGTTTAATGAGAATTATGCTTATAGAAGAAGCAGTCTAAACGCAGAATTCAAATGGCCACTCATAGAGACTCCATTAGGCATCAAATGGTGTTGCCTAATTCTCAGCCAGTAACTGAGTCACTCGGAAAATTTCAGGTGTTGTCCAACCACTATGGGACCCATCACGTTGTCTCCTTTTTGAGACAAACGTGTTGGACGCCCAGGATGTGCTGGGCCATAAATAAATGTTCACACTATATGTATTACATGTAAACGTCTGCATGCTAAACATAATCCAAAAGCACATGCATCACTTCCTGATTTGGGGGCACAGACTACTTGGGACGTATCTCAGTGAATACTAGGCACGGCATCACAGGAAAGGTCTGTCATGCTGCTTACAAGGGCTGTTACGTGTGCAAGACATAAGAAACGGTAACTTGAGCTGTGAGTTTCCTGCATGCCTTTCAAAGATTTGATAGTGGACGAAGATTTTCTAGTCATGCTTAGCGACAATGCAGCAACGCTTGCGCGTACTGAACATTATTTAAAGAATTTTAAGACCATAACGCAGTAGCCTCCTTGAGGTAAACGGGATGAGTGAATATTTATTCCTGATTCAGTTCCTTCTTTCGGTGCCATATGGGAATGTTATCTGTACAGTCAATGCAGATTTCAAGAAAGCATAGGAAGAGCATGAGTAACTCAGCAAGAATTTTACCGTTCCTTGAAATGTTTCTGTTACTGACGGGCCCTTTAGCTATTATTTAGATGATGATGATTGTCTGTCACACCTTCATTGTTCGTAAGAGAATTGGTGTATACTGTGGAGGACCTTCAGAATCTCTCTTTCCATTTATTTCGACTACCGAGAGTTTTTTCTTGCATAAGAAGTTGACAGTTCTTGGGAGCCGTTGATCTTATAATCACTGAACATGACTCGTGGGAGAACCGTACTTGCATAAATAGATTCAGTAAGCACACATGGCTGAAGAAGTAGGAGGATGTATATGTTCATGATGGACCTAGGTAGATCTTTACACAGGCCCCAACGGAGGTACTACAGTTGCCAATATAAAATGCGATGAGGGACTGATGATGCGTTTTGTAGTAAAGTTGGTTTCACTAGTTCAGGACCTCGAGGTTGAACAAGAAACTACTCCCGAACGGCCCGGGGACTGTGGCGGAATTGGCGGTTCAACAGAAGACAGTTTAGTTGAAAATCATATACTGACTTCTGTAACTTGTATAATCACTTGGAAATACATTACCAGTACCAATATGTTTTTCTTCTCTTAAGCGGGGTGGGATACTAACCGCTGAGCACTATAGCAGCTCAGCGGTACTAACACCCTATCTTGGTTTACCAAAGGGCAACAGAGGCAATATTTAAACATACAAATATTTAAACATACAAATGTATATTTACTGTATGATAGAATATAACAAAAGAATTATAATTAAACGTATAAACAAATTTTTATTAGGAAATCAGACATTTTCAATAGCCACTCGGCTGTAACAATTTCAGGTGGGCCAAGGCTTCGCTTCCCAAGTGAGATGAAATAAACTGTAGTTACGGTAAAGTATTGGTGTTATAAAAGCTTGTAATCAAATTTTCCGTACCTGAATAAAATTGGCTGGATTTAACCTGACTGAAATATTCATGGACAACCATAGCAAGGCATGTATCAGTATCAGTATCAGTCCATCTCAGATCCACTGCAGTTTCGGACTTTTTCAGTGGGTGGGTAGCTAGCCATGAAAACAAAGTATGAATGGGGAAGAGATCTGTAGGAAGTGATGTATGTAAAAGTAAAGGTGATACAACGGGTGTGTTTAGGTGCTGGTCTGTACACTCCATCGGTAGAACAAAGAAGTTGCCATCGTATGCAAGCCTACTGCCAATACCCGCTATAAATGGCCGTCACTCTTTGGTATCCGACCCTAGTCTTGAGGCACAAGCTGTACACTACCGATCAAACCACCCGCAGCTCCAACAAGAAATAGGTTACTGATAAATGAAGGCTGAGAGCAGTGTTTTGGCGGCAGGGTGGGGATGATAGCGTGCCGCATGCAGGTTGCCCTTCCGCTGCTCGTAAAATATTTGGGGAGGAAATGTGGCGGCCGCACTGAGGGTCTTGGAGGAAATTTTCTTTGGATAACCTAATCAGAAGTTGGGAGGAGCCTTAAAGTCGGGTAGCCATCCTCAGCAGGCCCTGAGGGGTGGGAAGTCTGGCTATCTTTACTTGTGTTATCAGCCAGGAACTCTGACAGGGGGGAAGCGCCTTGCTGGGGAGGTGAGGTGAGGTGTGGGCTGGTGTGAAGTGAGGTGTGGGCTGGTATGAGGTGAGGTGCGGGCTGGTGTGAAGAGAGGTGTGGGCCGGTGTGAGGTGAGGTGTGGGCTGGTGTGAGGTGAGGTGTGGGCCATGGTGAGGTGATGTGTAAAGTGTTAGGCATTAATGAAGCATGATTTACCATAAAAGTAATGTATCTTAACTTCTGAATATCAGCCACAGTACAATAGCAGTGTCAAAATTACGTCATTATTTTGATGAGCATATAAAAAAATTTCTATGCAAGTTAGACAAAGTACAGTCTCCATACATACATACATACAGACCTTGTTGCAAAAAATATACAAAAAGATAATTACAATACCGAATGAGTATCTGGCGAGAATATGTAATTTATTTCCTAAGTAATGGACGAATTGCCACAAGATTTGAAGGGAAGGAACTTTCTGTAAAGGGCACAGTGAAACTAAGATACTTCTTCCTCAGTTATGTGTTTCTCTTATTGCACCTAAACCATTTACTCGTACGTCATATTTTAATATAAACATAATTTGCATCACTAATGAAGCAGAGGATATCGGGGTGTTCTGGGCTAAATAAATCGTTAAGAAATAGGTGTCAGGAATTCCACAAACCCTCTTGAAACTGGACTCGGGTAAACATAGGCTACTTAGTGTTGTGTTGCCGAATGTGCATGTGTGGATCTGTGTCCTGAAGTAATGAACAAACTGCCATTAGATTACTAAAAGAATAACTGAGTGTTGTTCGTCTGGCAGAGATTATTATTTTGTAAGTTATTTGCCCGTACTTGGTGTATGTGAAGGGGGGAATGTCGTGTGGTATGTATTCAGCTCTGTAGTGAAACATCATAATTCTGTTGAAATAATTATGGTAGTAAGATAATTAAATAACGGTAAGTCCCTCCTCTCTTCCCTTTAAAACCTCTCTCAACTCACCTAATCCTGACAGAAGAACCTAACTACTCTTACTCTATGCTCACCTAACCTAACTTGATTTAATGCAAACAGACTAATCTAACCTAACGTACCCTAATCAAACTTAGCCCAACCTAGCGCCACCTGACGTTACTTAATCCTATAACAAACAAGCCTAACCTAACCCGATCTAATCTTAAAAGGATAATGTAACCAAAAATTTCAAACCAAACCAAGGCAAGTAAAACCCTAACAGACAAACTTAACCTGACCTAACTCAACCAAATGCAGTCAAACTTTAGCAGGCTGACCTAACATACCTGACGTAAACCAAACAGGCTAAACCATAACGTAACCTACCCTGGAAATGAAAAAGTATTCCAATCGATTACATCCCAGAAATTCCACCTCACTCCGACTCTCTGCATCTGCGCCAACAAAGGACGGTCGCCTCTGGGAGCCACGCAATCGGAGCTGCGCCACGAGTTCAGAATTGCAAGTCTTCTTTTGGGAATTGGCATATCTGGGCCGTATTGTACTTGGCGTAGCTGTGGTGGCTCGATCGACGGCGTACTCGTGTTGCAGTGTGTCCCGAGGGTGGGGTTCGAACCCAAACCGTGGCGGAAATTTTAAAATGGATGCTGGTATAATGCTCTTTCATACACCTTCATGTTTTCCAGCCCTGTCCGTCCTACCAATGGCACACACACACACACATATATATATATACACATATACACACACACACATATATACAAGCATACATACATACATACATATATACACATACCCATATGTACGGATACATAAATGCACCTACAGTATATAATATACATACATACACATACATATATACATACACACACATACATAAATACACATATAAGCATACGTACATACACACACACACACACACATACACACACACACACACATATATATACAAGCATACATACATACTGCATATACACACACACATACATACGGATACATAAATACACATACATACCTACAATATATAATATACATACATACACATACATATATACATACACACATACATAAATACACATATAAACATACGTACACACACACACACACACACACACACACACTGCAACACATCGACCTTTACATACCGGTACACCAATCTCCCCACATATTCCCTTCGACAGCATGGGAATGGGTTATTTCCGGCCAGCCCATTCCCTCCCAGGAGAAGGTCTGGTCCTGAAACGCAACTAATATGGACTGATAGATGCAAACTGTACATGGTATCCGAGGCTTCCTAGCACCTCTTCCTTTGCTGTTTATTTTTTCACATTTGACCTTAGTAGAGTAAGTTGATTTAGTCTGCACCATAACATGAGAGAATAATGAGGTATAATGAACAAAGTAGATTGCTAAAGAAGTTACAACCAGAATCCCAATAAATAAATAAACAAAATAGGACCTCCTAGCTCGTGTTACACCATTGCAGAACTGACTCTGCTTCAAATTCACCAGTCGCATTTTTTTTTAGACCCACGGAACTCCACCACCTGGGTGTGTGTGTGTGTATGGATGGGTGTGGGTGTGGGTGTAGGAGTTCGGATGGGGGAATGGGAGAGGATGTAAGTTGAAGAGGTGTGGCCGTGGGTGGCGGTAGTGTGCATGATGGATACTGATGGACACACTGAATATTTGTGAAACTATTCGCTGTCAGTCGGTCATACAGTGTTTCAGTAATAATTTATATTGTGTCCTTGTGGATCTGTTTCCTGACATTAATTTAAAGCAACTGACACTATTTAAATATGAGTGACAGTAAATAAATATTTGTAATTCTGTAGGATACTTAGTTTTATATCAGGGCTTTGCCACTGATGCGCCAGCAAGAGAATGTTGATGAAAATTTATTCTAAAAAAATATATATATACTGTAGGTAATCATATACTTTGCTAAAATATTATGGCATACAATTTCCGTTTTCGATAAATGTCAGCAATATTACTTGTGCACTACATTATTTTTTTTTATTCTGTTATTGAAATTTCCAAGGACGGTATCGGAGCAGGCGCAAGTTTGTGATTCAACGTGTCTTCTACAACTTTTCGACAAAGGGTCACTCAGAAGCTGAATATGGTCACCTTTTGATACCAAGAATGCAAGGGAAAGAGAGGTCAAGTGGTTAGCTGTGTGAAACTACTCTAATTCTTGCTTCCCTGGTCGCAGTTATCAAATTACTCTTGTCTTGATACGTTGTTCCTCGTCTTTCCCCCAGCATCTCTTACCCCTAACTCATCTGTGTTGCTTCGGGATGTATCATGTAACAGATTTTTTTTTTCATTTCTCGTTCTCAGGTACCATAGAATTGTTTTATCTCTCTTATACCCATGTGTATGAAAATTCCATCCCCCTCTTTCATACACAGCAGATTGATTATAGGTAGTGTATGTCAGTAACAGGGCAGCACTTTGTTGTACAACTTTATGCACACAACAGTCCTATGGTGATGGCTCAGTCTATTAATTTTCAGGTTTTAGGTCTAAGGCTGTGAATGTGTTTTTTTTTTTTTCAAGTAAATCTTTTATTGTCCGCAGAAAAGCGTGAAATACTCACTGTCTTTCTCTCTGGCAACGACCTCCAACTATTCAAATGTAAAGCGGCCAGGCACAAAAAAAAAAAAAAAAAAAAAAAAAAAAAAAAAAATAAACATTGTTTTTTTTTTTCTACATTTTTTTTTTTTTTTAGGGGGAGAGGGAAAATTAGTCCGCCTCCGCTTTTTACGTATAAAAATATAAGCTTTCACCATGATCATCACTACAGATGTAACGTGATAAAGCTATGGCTAGCAATGCATTTAGTTTCTCTAATATATCTGGTTATCTCCATACGAAATATTAACTTGGAGAGTGTAAATGAAATGGAGGGGTGAAAGGGAGGGAAGACCGAGGATGAAACGAAGGAATGGAGTGGAGAGATATATGCATGAATGAGAGTTTAAGTTGGATATGGGACAGCCTGATGGCGAAGGGTAGAGTGATATGGAGGCGATTTGTTTGTAGCCCATCTGGGATTATGGCCTCTGGATATGGATAGACAGATCGACAGACTATTTTATTCACTTTTGATAGGCCATATGCAGGGGTTGGATATAGCCGACATTTGCCCTCTGTGCTAGCCTCCTTTGTTTAGCTAATTAAAATCACTTTGTAATAATAAAAATAAAGTAAAAATCGCGTCCTCTTGTTGAAAGTTGAAAAAAAAATCCAGTTTCATCATTTATCCGATAACCAAATATTGCCCCCATTAACACACAGCTCATTACTTCTTGCTAGTCTGTAATCTTGCTGCTTCTGTATCACTTGACCTTTCGTGAAGAGATCGCATTTTTTCCAACGCTAAATAGCTTCAAGGAGGTTGATTGTCCTTGTCTATTAGTTATCCGCCAACCCCGCACGATAAGGTGGTGGTAGTCGTAGTAGTAGTAGTAGTAGTAGTGGTGGTGGTGGTGGTTGTAATGGTATTGGTCGTAAACTTCAGTCTCATATGAACGTGAACCCGGTGGACTGTAGGTTGAAACTGCCTTTTTCCCGTAGTTCAACCACCCTCCTAGACCAAGTTCTGGACACTTCTAATCAAATAAGACAAGGGCTTCAGCAGTGGCAGGGGATGATGGACACTGTAGTAGTATGTCACCAGCAGCATAGATACTGAGTGTGCATTTTGCTGGTAGGTACATCTTGACTACTCCATTCATGAAAATATTAAATAAGGTAGGGCTAATTACTCCTCCTGGTGGTGTGCCTGGCTCTATGTGTCTTCATCGTGAACGGTGACCCTCAAAGAGAACAGCACTTTTCCGATTAGTCATGTAGTCCCCTATAAGGGTTAACAAGGTGCCAGAGATGTCCTGTGAGAGGTGATGTAGGATGACAGTCTTGTTTGCTCTCTCAAAGGCACCCTTGAGGTCGATGAATACACTGCATTTCAGTAAGTGTTGGGGAGGTATGACTATATGGACTCGTATGTTCCTTTACCTTTCATGAAGCCAATTAGTCTGGGAGCAAGGTTGTCTTTTATTAAGTATAGTAACCTATTGAGTATCATCCACTCTGCAGAGAAGCGAATCCAGTGGAATGGGTCTGAACTGTCCAGGTTTTCCTGGTTTTCGTAGAGGAATGACGATGGAGTGCTTCCTGGAATTAGACAGTTGTTTAGTTTGCCATATGAGGTTACAGAGATGTAGCAATGGATTACCTGGGATGGTTGTCAGAACTGATAGAGCTTGATAAGCAACACCATCATCACCTGGTGCAGTGGATTTGCCTCGTTTAATGCCACGTTCATGTTCCTCTCCAGTGAAGAGAATGTCCTGCATGAGATGCGGTGTAGAGTATGCTGTAGATGTAGCCTGTTCTCTGTCACCTCTCAGTGCAGCAGAGGATGTGCTGGCTTTTCTGAGTAAGCGTGCTGTTGCTGACGCCTGCGCCAATTCCCTTGAGAACCTGTCTGCATCAGCTGCAGGTGTTGGGTGCTTGTTCAAGGGCGTTTTCTTCTTGTGAATTTGCCTAATCTTTATCCAAACATATGACATATTGGAGCTGTGAGTAAGAGTCTATATAAACTTTCCCCATTCTCTCTCACGGATGGTTTGCGTAAGATTAATTAGTTGTTCTTCAAGTCTCTTGTAAACAGCATATGTCTGTCCTGTCAGCTATACATTTCTTTTTAGCTTTAGCAAACTGTTTCTGAAGTTTCTTAAAGTTAGGATCATTCTTGTACCACTTTTTAACCTTAGAGAGTTGTGGCCTGTTTGAAATATGTCTGTGACTGTTGACTGCATCTTGGACGGCATGGGTGAAGTCGTCGCAGTATGTGTCAATAGTTTGTACTTGGTAGGAGTCAAACCAGTTGCCAAGTTATTTTAGGACGGAATAAGCATGATTGGGTTGTATGTAAAGTCTATCCCGTTTGGGGATGTGAATTCTGGGTAATGCTATGTGTACCGTCGTGAACAGAGGTGAGTGATGAGATGATAATGTGTTGACTAATGTTGTCTCAGTGGTGGTGTCTGTGTTGGCCAGTAGAGTGTAGTCTACCCTATTTGTTCTGTCGTGTGTTTCTTCTTCGGGCGAAAAAACGGAGATGTTAGGGTGTGTCTATTATGTTCAAAAGTGTTCTGCCATTAGTATTAGTGTGTGTATTACGATTAGGTGGTATGTATGATTGCAGTTGTGGGTGTACAGAATTAAAATCACCAGTAATGATGGTCATGTTCTGGTTCATATTGCTAATGATGACGTATGAACAGCTCACCAACTTTAGCACCAATATTGATGATAGTGATGGTACCTGCACTGGAGTTAATATTAATCTACTGTATGCTGGTTTGAGTGCTGATAACAGCCATTTCTTGTGCTGGAAGTCATGATTTGACATACGTGATTAGATCATGTGTCTCCCCATGAGCAGTGTACATTGCATAACCTGCTAATCTACGATCTTGGTGTTAAATCGCTTGGCTTCTTGTAGACACACAACTTCAGGAGTTTACGCTTTGGGAGTGAGCGAATGTTCCAGCTAATCCGTTCAGTTTGATGACGTAATAAAAACAAAAAGACAACAAAAACACCGTGTGACGTAGTTAATCCATTCAGTTTGGTGGCGTTTTTTTCTTGCACGTGCCCGTTACATTAAAGCAGCTTTATTTTGAGGCTTATCGATCTGGAAGGGTTAGATACGCCCTTCATTAACCCCTGCAGTTCATACCTGTGTTAAAATAATCTACAACTGTCAAGAAAAATCTCAGTTAATACGACAGAATGGAAAGTGTTAATCTTTTATGAGGTAATTACAGGATAAGTTTTTTTCCTTTTTTAATAATCAGGCCGCACAACATATTAATGAACTAGCAGGGATGCCCAGCGTTGCCCTGGAAAAAAAGGCTAACACTCCAATCCTATTTGTTCTACTTCAATCTTTCTTTCTACTCCAGAAAGACCATGTTCCTCTCATGCTTTTGAAGAGGGATTGTAAGAGGTCCAGGAACTTTCAATTTCAGCTTTTGCAGACTAACGGACAGTAGTTGTGCGCACTTGTGTCCTCAGAGGTCTACCTTGCATAGCCTGTGTCCTCCTACCTGGAGGTCAAGTAAGTCTCCATACGAAAAACTGGACTGCTGGGTCCAGTCGTTCGAGCATGTATTACCGGTGACCTCAAATGACCTCGGAGGCCAACCTAACGTAGCCTATGTCCGAACTGGAGGTCATGTGAGTCTCCATGCCAAAAATTGGGCTGCATTGGTACCAGACGTTGCCCGGGCCAAAAAGGCGAACACTCTACCGGTGACCTCAAATGACCCAGATCTGAATTTTGAGCCCCCTAAAACCATCCTTGGGTCACCCTGATTCAGAATATATATGGGGCTGGGGGTCTCTGGCCCTTGATTTGGGTGTGATTCAAGGACAAACAAACAAACAAACAAACAACGCGGCTGTTTTATATACCGTACATAGATATAAGAGAGGTGTACACAGTTATAATCTCTCTCTCTCTCTCTCTCTCTCTCTCTCTCTCTCTCTCTCTGCACATTTAAGGAGGTGTGGAGGCATGCAAAAGCACACCTCTCATTCAGTACTGCTAATGACCCTCTCTCTCTCAGTAATGTTCCTCCGCCCCACCGCCCAGCCACCCTCAACACTGGGCCTTGCGAGTGCCGTGATAAAGGTGGAAATGATTCGCCAGCACAAAGCATACATTAATTTAGCGTTGTTTTCAGCAGAGCGCCTCCTTATATTTCCC
>JAGKTI010000056.1:63583-77561 GCA_018397915.1 Birgus latro
TTGTTACGATTTGGGTAGCGTCATCTGCATTTATAAAATGTCCATATACATGTTTCCCTCTAACACCGGTGGATTGGCCTTGTATGTAATAAATAAGGTAGGTGAGGAAGACAGTCTTGTGGTACGCCGCACCTCTTTGCTGAGGAAGATGATTATGTAAGCCGTTCAAGGAAGTTCCTTGGTTGTTTTTCCTTTATTTCTGGTATGTCCGATTGCAATAGTTAGTATTGGAGACCTTTTACAAGACCTTGTTGAAGGCTTTGGTATTGGCATTTAAGATTTCTGAACAGTAAATAATTATCTAGAGATTGCTATGTTTGCTGCAGCGGTCGGGAGACTTGTAGGGCTCCCCCCCCCCTACGGAACCCCTACTAGTGAGAGTTGTACAGATTTGTCCTCTAAGTGCCACCTCAATCCCAGGTATTTTCTCCAATCAAAATTTTTGCTGTGATCCTCCAAGGTTGAGTTGGGCTTATAATTTTAGTGCTTGGTGCCTGATTTTTATGATTTAGTGATGGGTGCTCTGGGAAAATGTCTGCGTTTTGGAGATGATCAGTCATGCATGAAAATAAATTGCCCATAAAAACAAAAACAAAAATAGGTGAAAAAAAAACAGCATGCACTAAACATAGTACTAGAGTCTTTTTTCTTTCTCCTCGGTCAGTAAAAACCGTCAAATAAATGAACAGTTACAATCCTAAGCTCATCTGAAACGTGAACCCTTTTGACTGACGGCTGAGGGTGTCATCATCCTACAGTTCACTACCACCCCTACTGGGATTTGTGAAGTACTGGAAGGTTGTTTGTATGACTAGGCAGTTGAGCATCCCAATAATATAGCGGCCACCACATGAAGGCGTCTCTCTCCAGCACCAAGGCAATATAGTGAAGAAACAAATCAGAGTTGCCATGGTGACGGCATTCGGCCAAACACACAAACCCTAGGAATCCATATTTTTTCACCTAATCCCACGGCTTCCCTCACTCCCGTCTCCCCCTCCCTTTCCCCCCTTCCCCATCCTCCCTCCTCCCCTCTTCCCTTGAGAAGAGAGGTAGAGGTAGCATATCCTCCGCTCCTTAGGTATGAAACTAGTGCTGAACATCTACCTTAGTGACCCTTATGAAGTCGACAGGCTTGTTAATAATAATAATAATAATGATAATAACAGTAGTAGTAGTAGTAATAGCAATAATAATAATAATTATTATAATAATAACAATAATAATAATAATATAAATAATAATGATAGTGAAAAGGAAAAGAACTGTGAAAGTGTGCGGGATGAATCTGGAAGAATACTAACTAGTGGAAGTGAAGTAATGAGCAGATGGAGAGAATATTTCAAAAGGCCGATGAATGGGAATTATGGACGCAGAGTAGCTGTAAACACGACTCATTTTGGTGGTGTGAAGAGGATTGTAGTGCCAGGAAACATAACATTGGCAAAAGTGAAGAATGCTGTGAAGTGCTGAAGAATGGCAGAGTGGCAGGGGTTGATGTGGTTTATGCGGAGAGGTTTAAGTGTAGTGGAGAGAGTGGAATGGAGTGTTTGATATATGTAAGAAGGCGTGGATGAGTGAAACTGTACTAGGAGAATGGAAAAAGGCTGTGACTGTACCTCTGTACTAAGATAAAGGCGAGCAAACTGAGTGCAGATATTATAGTTGCTTAAATCTTTTGAGTGCTGTGGGAACGGCATATGAAAGAAATATCACAGAAAAAGTAAGAGGTATATCGGAAAACCTGGAGAGTGGCGAACAGGGTTGTTTTAGGAGTAGTAAAGGATGTGTGGATCAAATATTTGCAATGAGACACAGAGGATACAGTTTCTGAGAAGAACTAAAAGGTATTCATGTCACTTGTAGATATCGGAAATGTGTTCAAGAAGGTAGAGAGAGTAGTGTTATGGAAGGTTTTGCATGTGTATGGTGTAGATGGTAAACTGTTTAGTGCCGTTAAGAGTTATTACGATGGTAGTGAAGCGGCATCAGGGTAGGAGGGCTCTAAGTGAATAGTTCAAGGGCAGTGCTGGCGTGAGACAAGGTTGTGTGATGTCACCATGGATGTTCAGTATTATTATCGATTGTATTATGAGAGAGGTGAAAACACGAATAATAGAGGATGGGATGGCGCTGGTAATGAATGGTGGAGGACGAAATATGTAAAATCTGGCGTATACACATGATGCAGGGCTGTCTGCAAATAGCGGGCAATAGTTTGGTAGACTGGTTAGAGTTTTGTGGATGTCTGTGAGCATCGTGCCTTGAAAATAACTTAGGTAAGAGTAAAGTGATGGTTGTTGTGAGGGGTGCCTCCAAGTATGATGTTACAGTGAAGGGAGAGAGACTTGAAGTGGTGACAGTTTAAGTATCACGGTGCGGTGACAGAAAAGAAGTAAATGTGCCAAAGAAGTGGAAAGTGGAGTGATACAAAAAGGTAAGTGGCTGGTGCTAGGAAGACCTAGATTAAAAGAAGAGTGTGGTTGTTGCAAGAGGTTTGCATGAAGTTTAATGCCTACCTTTATATACAAGTGTGAAACTGTGGTGTGGCATAATAATGAAAAGTATTTAGTAAAAGCAGTGAAGATGGGACTGTTCAGAAATGTGTGTGGAGAACGGAGAGTGGATACAATTAGGAATAATATGATTTGTGAAAAATGTGGTGTATGGAAGTCTGTGGACACCAGAGTCAAATAATGTGTGCTTACATGGTATGGGCGTGTGAAGAGAATGGGTGTGAATACAGAAGCGAAATGAGCATATCTGAGCGAATTACAAAGTGGGAGAAGGCATGGTAAGCCTAAGGCATATGGGCCTGATGAGGTCCCTCCTGTTGTCCTCAATAACTATGCTGTGCTTACACCCTGTCTAGCTAAACTCTTTCGCCCTTGTCGATCAACTTGCAGTTTTCCCTCATGCTGGACGTTTGCTCTCATTCAGCCTGTCTCAAAGAAGGGTGACCATTCCCATCCTTCTAACTGTCGTCCAATTGCTTTAACATCCTGTGTTTCAAAAGTTTTAGAGTCTATACTTTAACAAAATAATTAAAGCATCTTTCCTATCACAACCTTCTTTCTGATCGCCAGTATGCGTTCCGTCAGGGACGCTCCACTGCCGACCTTCTCACCTATCTTTCAGACTCCTGATCATCCTCCTTTCGGGACTTTGGCGAAAGATTTGCCACTGTACTTGGCATCTCAAAGGCTTTCAGTCGAATCTGGCATAAATCTTTAATTTCCAAACTGCCCTCTTACGGTTTCTATCCTTCTGTCTCTAGCTTCCTTTCTGGTCGTTCTATTGCTACTATTGTAGACTGCCACCGTTCTTCTCCTAGAGCTTTCAATAGCGGTTTTCCTTCAATAGCTGTTTTCCTCAGGGCTCTGTCCTATCGCCAACTCCCTTCCTTATGTTTAGTAATGACATATTCTGTACATCTAACCCTATCCACTCATACGGTGATGATTCCACCCTTCACCTTTCCATTTGCTTCCTGCAGCATCCATGTTTGACATGGCTCATATCTCTGATTGGGGTAAAAATAATCTTGTTGTTTTAAATGCATCAAAAACTCATTTCTTATATCTATCAACCCGACACAACCTTCCTTAGGAGTACCCTCTATTTTTTTTAACAATATTCAGCTCAATCCTGCATCATCCTTAAACATACTTGGGGTTTCATTCTCCAGAGATTTATCTTGGACAGAACATATTACCTCTCTTGTAAAGCCTGCTTCCAAGAGGTTGGGTGTGATAAGCTGACTTCGTGCTTTCTTTACCCCTGCATAGGTGTTGACTTTATACACGGGTTTTATTCGCCCCTGTGCGGAGGACATCTCTCATGTGTGGGGAGGCTCCCCACACATATAGCTCATCTCAGCAAGGTGGAATCAAAGGCGAAACCTCATTAACTCTTCTCCTCTTACTGGTTCCCATCAATCTTTGTCTCTTCACCGCGCTGTTGCATCTTTATCTCTTTTCCATCGCTACTTTAGTGGTCACTGCTCCTCTGAACTGCCTGCTTGCATTACTCCACCACTACGGCGGGCGCGTTGCACCCGTCTAGCAACAAATCTAACTCTCTAACGCAAGAGTAAACCGTTACTCCCAGTCCTTCATGTATGCAACAAGTCAGCTCTGGACACACACACACTCCTTCGAACCAGGGGTCAGCACCGTTGCAGTTATTCTGTTTCGTTTAGCAAATTATTCGCTGCAGACTTGATTCTGTAGGTAAAGGAGATTACACACATTACAATGTAATGTCTATAGTGTTGAATTTCAATACAAATCCGGTAAGTATTTGGACTGAAACACTTGAATCTGGTATAAGATGTGCTGTAAACCAATTACTTCATGCCTTCCAATCCTCCTCTCCCTCTCACTGGTGGGAAACAGTGTCTGGGGCCTTTACATCCTATCCCATCAAACTTGTGTTAAGGGCTAGTGTTTATCTCTAATTAAACATGATTGGTAATTCTATTGCCTATTTGGAGAAGGCAGAGATCTCATGCATGTGTGTTCGTAAGTGCGTTGATAGAAATGTGGCTCATCGCCATAAAGGACCAGAGAGAGGGAGAGAGAAGAGAAGTGAAGGTGTGGGTCATTCAACGCATAAATACTGTGGGTGTGGGAAAGTGTGGTCGATGGTGAATGACTGTGAAGGTATATTACATGTTTCAGATATAGTTGTGACTGAGTCGTAATATGACGTGAAGCACTGTTTCGTGCAAATCAGCTCACCCCAACCCCCCAGACGCCAGTCCTCACCCCCATTCCTGACGTCAGGTGCGCAGTTACGAAACCTGAATGACGCGAATTAGAAGGCCTCTCGCATGAAGGGGGGGGGGGTGTTATTTTCTTTTATGTTTGACTGTACGTGCGAAATGTTGTTTGACCTATTAGATGAGGCTAGAATTCTGGGGACTTGGATGGCTAATGAGAGTGTTGCTCATTAAACTGGGCGAGCTTTAGTTAGTATCTCAGTTTATCATGTTCCTTCGCTTCTCTGGCCCCTGCCCTGCCTCTCCCCACTTTATGGTAGGAAGAAAGATCTGGATGATGATGATGAGATGGAGGAGGATGAGGAGGTGGTGGATGATAAGCTGCTGATCTCCTCTTACCTCACTGTGTACCCTCACATGTTATGTTTCCATTCCCACTTAAAAAGCGTACAGGTAGAGCTGAAATTGTTATATTTTCCGTGTGAGTATAGCCTACTTCTTCCAGACGGGTCGGCGACGGAATTACACGAGTTAGTGTTCCAGAGTACCTAATAAGAAAGGTTAAAGCAGGATACTAAGAATAAGAGAAAACGGCAGATAGGTCAGGATGGGTAACTTCATTATGTTGACCAATCCCTACGTGCTGGGAGACATTCTAAGATGAAAGAAGCGCTGTCCAGATATCCTCCAGTGTTAATTCTCTGGCACACATATATATTTTTTTTTTTCATGCTCAGAAATAGGTATTTACGAGCAATATACGTTATGTTCCTCTGCTGTATTTTGTTCACTGCAGTAAGTTTTCCTCACACCTTGCATTTTCTTTAAGCACTTCTGCCTCAAGAGGGTGTTCTCTAACTAGCTGCTGAGGCAAGACCACGGTGTTACGTCCTCCTTTCGCTCTGCTGCACGTGATTTCAGCTGGAATTTGAATGAGCTGGAAGTTCCTGGTCGATATGTAGTGCAGCCTGGAACTCCTGGATGATCCGGCTTATATAAACATCCCAGTATGCTCATTTGTGCTATTTGTATCTTCTTAAAACCGACATATAGTACTAGTAGTAGTGGTGGTGGTGGTGGTGGTGGTGGTGGTTTAAGTAGTGGTAGCTGTGAAACGTGAACCCAGTGGACTGCAGGCTGAAATTATTCCCCTTCTGCAGTCCACTGTCCTCCTTTCGGGAGAATAAAGAGAATTGTGAGGAACTTTTGTACAACCAAGCAGTGAAGGCACACTATAATATCAGTGCCACCACACGAAGGCATCCCTCTTCAGCCCCAAAACTGACAAGGACTGCCTAAATAAGAGAAAAATATCATGTCATGTACTGAATAAGACTAGTAAGGAAGAAATGTTGAGGAACCTCCTTGTTTAAGAGAATGCTGTACGGTGCCCGCTGGTAATCATTGGTATGGTTCTGCTAGATTCACGCTAAATACAAAAATCTCCAGGAATTCGCCCCCCCCCCAAAAAAAAAGTGCCATAATATCAGGATTATTGCTAAATATTTGTATGTACCTCTATTAAATGGCCAGATTTTTTTTGCTGTTACGTAAAAACTGACGCTAAATGAAGGCTGATATCCCTCAACTAGCGAAAAATGCAGATTTGGCAACATTAGTGTCTTGGAAAGTTGTCAAGTCCCAAGTTACAAATATCGTTAAACTTACCCCAAAAACAGCTAGATATTCCGCAAAGTGCATGAATCCCCAGAAAACTGCAAGAAAATAGTTCAAAATCTCTGACAAAAACTAACTAGAATGTTGCTAGAGTTCTTGTAGTTAGACGAGGGAATTGACTTTTAATATCAGTGAAAATCTCGTTAGAATGACAGCCCTAACAACTAAACCCTTTCCCTTCATCTCCCAGGCCAGTAATTTCGTCTGTTAAGGGTCATTACTTTTGCTCGCTTCGGAGTCGTAACGTCTCTTCCTCAGATGCTTATTCTGTACATAACGTCTGTGTATTGTTGTTGTTTTTTTTGTGTATAAAATAAGTCGATACTGAAGTGATTTAAACATTAAACAATAGAATGTGAAGGTCTAATATGCAAAATAAATCCATTCATCCATTAAGGGTCCGTAGATATAATGAGTACCTAGAGTACCACCTGGTCAGGTAACTGCGGTAACTTAGATGATATTGGGTGAAAACACACACACACACACACACACACACACACAATTAAGGGACAGTTACGAAGATGGGCACCACGGCTTAGCGCCTCATGGCATTTTCCCCCAACTTTAACTTTTCCATACAATAGAAGGCCCATTCAGATGAGTATAAACAAACACCGAGGTACCACACTGCTCGCTGGTAACGGAGGAAGTCTGTATCATTTGATCATTACTGCTTTTATTAATTTTTTTTTACTTCTATCTCTGTTTTGTCATTGTCTCATAATCACGGATAATATTGTGTTCTAATTTAACAAGTATGATAACTTTTACATCATGCATTATAGTCTTGTTTTATTTTCCTTGACTGAGCGACATAGTTTCCTAGGAGGTTGGGGCTTGTACTGAAAAGTAACTATTCTATAAATAAATAAGTAAATGACTGATATGGTGTGTTTATCGGAGTCTTTTATTATTCATGTTATTTTGCCCTATAGTCCTCGTCATCACTTATTTGTATAGTGAAACCAAGTGACATTCCTTCCCTGTATTAAACAGTCACTCTAAATGACAGTTTATGCACAGCTACTTGCCATGTTCTACCCATACATGCTTTGGTCTTTAAAACAATGTCCATAAATCGTTCCTTAATGCTGATACTTGTACTAAATGGTAAGTAAATTAATTAAGGAAAAATGTATAGATGTGCTGTTGGCCCTGCCTCTTGTTTCCTATATTTCTTGCTAGTAACATTTCTATATAATGCAGAGTGTGTATTGTTACTGTTCTCACACTGGCATGAAAATAAATTAATCTTCCTAAATATAAATAAAAAAAAACACCAGCTTCTTTTGTTTTATTAGCACTCTGCACCTTTTACGACAATAAATATTTCAATCAGTCAAAATGACCGCGCTTTACAACACTCAAGATTTAGCCTATTCAGCCCAGGAGGATCTTTTCATTTTACTCTAGGTGTCTCCTGGCGATTTTATTAAGGTCAGGAGGGATTCGTCAGAGTGAGGATTTCGATACAGCAATATTAAATCACAATACGAAGGGCCTATCCCAAGATGAAAGTATTTTCATTCCTCACTTCCTGCTTTAAGCGTTTCTTATAACATCGATCTCCCGCTGAATGATACTTAAAATGTACTCCGGTTCGTTTTGGTTACTCCGAGAAACACCAGTAGTAGTGTGATTTCCCAGTCTGTTTTTTCCGGGTGCGTTCTAGGAGGCGACACTGGCCACAAACTTGACTCATACTCACATAATAATAATAATAATAATAATAATAATAATAATAATAATAGTAGTAGCAGCAACCATATTTTAAACCCCTTGTGTCGCCTCAGTCTGACGTAAGCATGGTGACATCACAAACAGGCTAATATGCTAAACGTCGCTGGAGGCTTCGCGGCACTTATATCTTAGCAATTTATTATGTCTTACTGATATCCCCATACTTTATATATTCTTAGATAGGTTATTCATTTTAACTAAGTGGAGATTCTGTTTTTTTTTTTTCCAGCTTATTTCCCCGTAGCTCAGCGGAAGAATATGACCCGTATTCTCGTCGGGTAAGAAAGCCCCGTAACACGTCTTCCTTACCGATTTATTTTTGGGTATGGCTGGTTAATATCTTTTTTGTACGTTATTTATGCAGAATATGACAATGTTTGAAGAATTTATATTATATAGAGTAAGACAGTAAGGTGTAATTAGCAAAAAAGAAAAAAAAAATACGAATGACCCATCGGACTGAAGGGGTTAACTAGAGTCCTTATTACCTTAACTTGGGCAAGATTTGTGTTCTGTTGTAACATTTCATATAGTTCACTGGCACAGTAAAACAGTCCTATAGTCCTGCATCGTTTTCACGGCACTTCTTCGTGACTAGCATCATATTCCAGTGTTAATCTCCTGCTACACCTGAGCATTCAAGGATGGAGAGATGGCAATGTTAGACCCCGTAAGAAAAAGAGCGCTTGTCCAATTATTCCTCATGCAACTTATTTCACGTAGCTCAGTGGCAGACAGAGACAATGCTACATCTCTACATGGTGTGGTTGGCAGGTCCAGTTTGCAATTAGAACTCGAGTTAAACTTGTTTCCCATTCAAGGTCATTAAGACAGACTTTTGCCAAATCAGTCTTCGCCTAGAGTACAACAAGCAACAGTCGAATTCAGATCCACGTCCCCAGCTGAGTCGTTATTTCATATATGGACTTTTATTTCACAGAAAGCCCGGAGGAAAGTTGGGAGAAATTCATAGCACTCATATATAGGGTGCAGTTTAACTCGAGGCAACGAGGGGATTTCCACATCGGGATAGCTGCCCTAGCACAGTTTGTTTATCATCCTTATTTGTTAGCTTGTGTTATATTTGTCGGGTATAACATAACATCCGTGTCAGGAGTATGTGACATTAGCTCCATTGACGCCGGTACATTGCAGAACAGGAATGAAATCTTTAGTTTTATTTCAGCATGCAGAGAAACGATGGTATGTGGCAACTTATGTGTTATCCACTGTCCAAGGACGGATTCCTAGTAAGCGATGTGGGTCTGGCAGCATGCACGATGTTTAGCGCTTTTATGGCTGATCTAGGAAAATTAACGCCTATTTCGCCTTTTTTATCGCCCGTCTTCACAAGGCGGAGCGATAATGTTTTCGTCCGCCTCTGTGTGTATGTGTGTGTGTGTGTTATATCTCATGAACAGCTTGAGCTAATAACATGAAACCATCAGGGTATCAAGATATGGCCAAAATCTTGGACGAGTTCGATAATGGGCACTCGGGGTCAAGGTCAAGGTCACCAAATTGGCTGCCAAAAGTCAACTAGTTTTTATCGCCTGCCTTTAGCACCATTCTATCTCATGAAAGGCTTGAACTATCAACATGAAATCTTCAGGGTATCAAGATATGGCCAACATCTTGGACTTGGCCAACAGCATATTCTGGCAGGCGATTAGCATTCGGCTCCCGAATGCTTTATTTTACTGTAAAAGATTTCTGCTTACATTTACAACATTAAACATTTCAATCAGTCAGCACTTGTAGAGATTTATAGGACATCTGTATCGGTTTACATTTTAGTACTTGAAGGTCATCACAGTTACGCCCGTACTGTTAGGTGTGTGTGTGTGTGTGTGTGTGTGTGTGTGTGTGTGTGGTGACTCGTACTCTATGAACCACTTTCCTAACAGGGCACCCACTACCTCATCTCTGTTGTCCTTTGTTGCTTAGCAGTAGTAGTTGTAGTTAGTACTGTAGTAATAACTGTAGTAGTAGGAGGAGGAATAGTAGTAGCAGCAGACATTTCTATCACTAATACTAATTAAGCCCTGTTAAGTTAATGTGCCTTACTTAACTAAGGCGCCATTACCTTATCATAACCACCACAACAAACCACAAACACACATCACACTGCTGCAGCACCAACACATACATTGCCCTTCCACCTCACACCACATCACTCTCACTCCTACACCACACACCACACCACTCTCACTCTTACACCACACACCACACCACTCACCCCTACACTACACACCACACCACTCTCACCCCTACACCACACACCACACCACTCACCGCTGCACTACACACCACACCACTCTCACTCCTACACCACACACCACACCACTCTCACCCCTACACCACACACCACACCACTCACCGTTACACTACACACCACACCACTCACCCCTACAGTACACACCACACCACTCTCACTCCTACACCACACACCACACCACTCTCATTCCTACACCACACACCACACCACTCCAACCCCTACACCATAACGCCTGAAGACCCAGTGTCACTAAACAAGGCATTATTGCATCACATCCATTGGCCGCCTATACAAGACCCTTGAATAAAGCAGCAGTGTTTTGCTTCATTTCAAACTTTAAATACATAGCAATGTCATTTGATTTAACTGTTATTCAAAAAACAGACTAATTAAATATTATATACAAAAATATAATAAAAACGGGCAGTGTTCCATTACCTCGTTAACTAATATGCAGAAGTAAAACAAACTATTCTTTCCATTTATATCACATTTTAATTTGAAAATCAAATAGTAATATAGTAGTTCAAGTAACATTAGATTTAAGTTCCTTTTGAAACTACAGTAGAATGAAACGAAGAACCACGCCGAGCCATAACAATATTAGCAGTTCTTTAGTGCAGTATAAAAACATTATGAATATCATGGCCATATCACAGTACTGTCGTCAGTGCTCCAGTAGGCAGCCTAAGTGTATCAGGTGATCATATGCAACAAATTAACTTGTCAACGTGCAGGAATGTGTTGGGGAATCACAGCCCACCAGAAGCGGCACTTGACCGCTTCCAATACGTCAGGCGTCAAAATGGTGACATGGAAATTAATGAGGCAGTCACTGGCAACATACATGATCAAACTGACATGCGTGGTGGCTAAAGACCCCATGCAGAGGTGAAGGGTAATGATGAAGGCGAAGCTGCGAGGGATATGAGAGTGTGGGATGTGTCAAATCACCATGAGGATGTGAGTAATCCCGAAGGTAGGAACGAAAAACATCATGGAGAAGTGTATGACAGAAATGAAGCTCAGGATAAAGAGCTTCCTTAACTGACAGGAATGCCAGTCTAGGAGAGTGTGAATGAGATGGGGGTGGAGGGAGAGAGGGAGACCGAGGATGAGGCGGAGGGGCGGGATGGAGAGGAACGTGAATGAGAGTGTTGTGAGTTGAAGGAAGGCTGGTAATCTGAAGCCTATGGACTGGGCGACGTGTAGATGATGATGCTGGCTTCCCCCTTTGAAATTACGGCGTCAGATTATAGACAGATATTTGTGTAGCTATAGATGGATATAAATTGATGGTTATATAGATATGGACAGATGTAAATAGATGGATAAATGGAGAAACAGACAGATAGGCAGACAGACAGGTAGATTTGCTGCTTCACGCCTCCTTTCCATATTCTACACATCCCTTCTTGTCTTTCATAGTTACGCTAAGTCGTGGAGCAAATAAAGAAAAAAAATGTGGCCTTTGAGTTGTTTCTCCCTTGTCCCTGTTCATTTAGCGGTATAATTAGGGACCTGGAGATAAAATTGACTGCTGCTGTTCATGTTTTAGGGGAAGGTTAGAACTTGGTCTGCCTTAATAGGATGGAGAAAAAAAAAAGTTCATCAAAGTGACGGGGATAAAGGAGTGGGTAGGACATTCATCTCTCTCTCTTTCTCTCTCTCATACGTGTGTGTGTGTGTGTGTGTGTGTGTGTAAAGTGATTCTCTCTCTCTCTCGTTCTCTCTCTCTGCTTGCTCAAGGGCTCCCTCAATCGTCTTTTTCCTCATGGTGACTGTGATGGTCGTGGCGGTATTGGTGGCGGTGGTGCAGTTGGTAATATACTTTGCTCTCAGTATAGAAATTCCGGGTCGCCTGTATCCTTTTCTTCTACGGTGTTTTGGTTAGCACATTTAGCTGGCACGTCGTAAAACTCGATTTCAACTCCAAGGCCGGTCAGACTCTGGGACAAAGTTTGTAGTAGTCGGCCATCGTGTTTGTGACCCACCTCCCTTGATAGCTTTCTTATCATTGTCTTTCTGTCCTGATGGAACCTCTCTCCCCGTTCTCCACTTACTGCCCCCAAGTTTTTCAGGAAATAAATATTGATACTCCTATTGCATCGTAGTATTTGGAGGTTCCTGCATAAAGCTTCAACAAGTTCATAATACTTTTCATCCAATAAAATCCGACCCAACTGCTGGAAATGCATACCATGTATTTATTTCGCCTGTTTTCATTGAGTTAGGGAACTGCTGATATTTCATCAATAGTCATATCTGAGGGTCGTCAGATTTACCAGCTTTCAGTTTTTCATCTGTTATAGCAGGGAATTTTGAACAAATATGTAAAACAGTTTCCTTTTTTAACCAAAGCTTTCATAAACTGTTTCATCAGACTCACCTTAATGTGCAGTGGTGGAAGCAGGATTTTCTCTGGATCAGCTAAAATACTAAAGGCTCATTCAAGATGTTTTTCTCTCCAACTGCGAATTTTTTTCCCAGCAACACTTTTACCCAGTGATGACTCCTTGTATTACTGTCCCTCAAACGTAAAAAACAAGGAAATTTGATGTAGATACCTTGCTGTCCCAGAGGCACTGACAACACTTTTATATCACTACAAATAATCCAGCTGCTTTCTTTGTATTTTGCCTTTTCCATTTTTTTTCAATATTCTCATGGCATTCGTTAAGATGAACTGAATGCCCAATTGGAAATAAAGTAAATTTATTACCATTATGTAGTAAACCACGAGAGACCTCTTTCTGTGCAATCAACAAAGTCTCCATTTATCTGGCTGATACTTCAACCCATTTTTTCCAAAAGACATTTGATGCGATCACAAAATACGAATTCATCATCTCTTTTGAAGAACAGCAGTAAATTTCATTCCCTGGTTCTAATGTAAGAAAATGTTCCTGAAGCTATCATTTTTTCTTTTCACTCAATCTTGACCCCACCAATTCAGTAATCTCCTCAGGTAAATCAAGATCTCCCAAAAGAGAAAAAATACACAAATAAGTCTTACTAAGCAAAAAAAATGTGGTGTCGTAAGATCAAAATGTGGATCACTGAAATCACTCTCCTTATCACCACTTTCTTCATATGGACACAGATCCACTTCATCTTCAGGAAAACGTGATGTAATGAGGACTGGAACAGGTACTTCATCGGGGTGAGGGATAGGTCTTCTGGCTGATGGGAGGTCAGGATGTTTTATGCCAGATGTTGTCTTGGTACAGAATCCTGAAGTACTGACAAGGCAGAAATAGCAATCATCGAGATGATTTTGTGAGCTTGTCTGTTTTGGTATTGGCTGACAGTTTTATTTAGCTTAAGAAAGAGAGTTTTAGCTAGAGGAAGTACAAATGTCCCTCTCCTGATTCAGTCTGGTGACCTTAATTTTAGATGCAGGGGGATAAATGTCCTTAAAGTCGAAAATTGTATTTAAAAAAATCCATGAAGCAATGAAGTGACGACACAAGAGGAGACCGCAGCCAATGGACGAGCGCCAGACTGTTTATTTCAGCTAGGCAGGAGCGTACTCGCCTCAGTCTCCCTCCCACATT
>JAGKTI010000056.1:92545-109916 GCA_018397915.1 Birgus latro
CTGAGGGAACTGCACCACTCATACAACTTGAATACTTAGGGTTGCGTGAAAGTTGATGAATTTTTAGGTATGAGGTACGAATAAGTCTCCTTGGTTACTAGACAAATTATCCTCCCATCTGACTTCATTTAGCCATTAACTGGGCTGACAGTGGTTTGGGATCTTTGTCAGACGAGATTAAAAGGGGGCTGGGAGGGTGAACTGGCAATGGAGCAACGTTCATGGCGCTGAGTGTGCAGGGGAGGGCGGGGTTAGGTGGTGTGAATAGCGTGGATGCTGTTGGCGGTGAAGTGGATTTGCTTTATTGTGAAAATCGAACAAAAACAAGAGCAAGAACAGTGCTATTCACACCTCTTGTCCCTGCCCTCCCTTCCACAGTCGTCTCCATGGACATTCTTGCGTTGCCTGTTCTCCTTTCCAGGCACCCTCCCTCCCCCTCCACAACACACACACATCATTTCCAGGCTGTGTAGTACATCCATGTGGAGCCAAATGTACAATTGGTATCAAAAGTTCTGTCGCCTCTCTTGCTTTTTTTAGATGCAAACTGTACAGCCATGAGCAAAGGTTCATTAACAATCCTTAGCCAGCGACGTGTCCTGTCTTCAATATTTCTGTTTTCTCCTTCAATGACAGTGTATCTTTCTTTCATATATTAATGTCGTGTGCTTCGTATTGTTGCCACATAAAAATAGTTCACGTAACACCTTCCAGCGTCACAGCCGGCACAGAAGCGTCAGCGAACATTTGCTCATGGCTGTACCAGTGCAAAACAGTTGGAACCAGTAGTAGTCTTGTTTTATAAGTGCTGTTAAGTTTTATTAAGTAGCATAACCCATTTTCTTTAACTCTGAACTTTGGCACACAGATCGAAAGTCATCTTGTGTTTCATTATTGTGTAGTAGTTTAAGTATCGTTAAATATTATTCAGAATAACTCCAAACTTTCACTCTCCCTTAATCAGAACTTTTCCATTCACTTGCTCCAAACCTTTTCATTCACTGGCTCCAAGTTATTCTCTGACTGAACTCTTTAACTCTGAACTTTTTCCTATCTCTAAACCTTTTCCTCTCTAACTCTGATCTTTTTCCTCTCTATCTCTGAACTTTGTCCTTCCTATCTCTGAACTTTTTCCTCTCTAACTCTGAACTTTTTCCTCTCTAACTCTGTATCTTTTTCCTCTCTAACTCTGAAATTTTTCCACACAGGTACCACTACAAAACAGGGGCGTTGAAGCCCGTGATGGAGAGGCAACTGGTTTACCAATGGGGACCAAAGGGGCTTCAGTTCGTGCAGGAGGAGCGGGAATATTTAAAGAACCTCCTTCAGTAGCCAAACCTTACAATTCCATCACGCATTTTTTGTTAGAATGCCGCGGTCCGAATGACAGCCATGAAAGTTCTACCCATTGAGCTCTATAGAGAAATGACTGAAGGTTTCTCTGCCTATCTATCTGTCTATATAGTCCGACACCCTAATCCGGCAAAGGGTGGCCGCAGACAAAACGCTTCCATGTCGCTCTGTCACCCTCCATTTGCCTACCCTCCCCCCATCTCATTCCCCCCTCCCTCATATACCTCTCAACTCCATCCCTCCACCTCATCATCTTTCCCTCCCTCCACGTCACCTACATACACCCTCTTAGTCAGTCTTTCAATCTCCATTCTCACCACATGTCAAAACCACCTCAGTGTTTTTCTCCTAATCTTCTCAACCACATCCACATCCACCCCACAACGTTCCTTCGCTTCTTCATTCGTCAACCTGTCCCTCCATGTCACTCCACATGCTCCTCTCAAGTAACTCATTTCCACTGCTCTCACTCTTGACTTGTTACCCTCTAGCAAGGTCCATGCCTCGCTTCGATACGTCAGGGTAGGGATCACAGTACTATCATGCAGTGACTTCTTGACTTCCATACTCACCTCCCTATTTCTCATCACCGCTTTCAGCGGACCAACAACCTTCCATCCCTGCTGTACCCTTTCAAGTATTTCATCTCCAAAACTTCCATCCTTACTCATCACACTATCCAAGTACTTGAATGCACTCACATTTTCCATATCCTCGCCATCCAGCCTCACCGTGCCTTCAGTGACTTCATTCCTCTCAAACACCATAACTTTACTCTTGTTGACATTGACTTTCAGAAGGTTTTTCGGTCTTGTAATTCCATAGGTTCAATCACCAATAAGTGACTGGAGGCTTCCGATCTTGTGAATCCATTAGTTCAATCACCAATAAGTGACTGGGGGTTTTCGATCTTGTAAATTCACAGATTCAATGGCCAAGAAGTGACTGGAGGTTTTCGATCCTACAGTCTCATGTCCAAGAAATGACTGGATTATTTCCCCCGAACTTGTACCGGTAATGCCACTTTGGGTTGTAAGCTGGTCATCTACCCTTCAATGTACTGGACAACGGCAGCCTAGACTCGGGCCCCTACGCCTCATTAGGAGTAAATTTAAACTGGCTGTTAATACTCTACCTCCAGATGATTTGGTTTAGACATAGACTTTTGTGCTGGGGGGTTTAGATGTAGCTTTCCTTTAACCCATTCAGTATAAGAAGCTTCCCTGTTCCAAGCTGAATAAAATCGTCTGGTAGCAGCACGAATGAAGCCTAAAACTACATCATTTCAGTGGAGAAATTAACTCTCGTGCCTGCTCCGCCATGACCAGTCTTGTTTCTGTTAACGTTAGACGGGTTTTTCCCTGTGGTAAGAAACGTTTGAGAAATATGACGATGCCAAAGGATGAACAAGAACGCCATCGTTTTTGCCTCAGCATTTTACTTCCTCTAACGTCAGCGGATTATATTCAGGAATGAGACTCCACGAATCCCTGTCTTTTTTTTTTTCTTTTTTCTTTTCTCCTCGTGTAGCTGTATCGCAAGGCACGTGAGTCGTCAGTGTAACAACAGTGTCTAACAGTGTCTGGTGAGGCAAAATTATGTTCTCTGTCGCCGCAAAAGCTGATTTAGTTTATGTGGCAACTAGATACGGGATCTCACATACGATGGAGGTTTTCAAATCGGCGTTGCAAAACAGTATGTGTCTATTTTCATTTACTGTGGATGGTTGAAAGACAGGAAAAAAAAATCAGTTTCCACCGGGCATGACGACAGCAAATTAATAACAGTACCTGGCCATATGTAGATATTAGAATATTAATTTTAGATAAGTAATTCACCTTTTGCCCTATTATAAGCTAGGTCTGTGGCTTCTTTGCACCACTTCCTATGCGATTTATTTTACATATTACACTTTCACATTTCCTGCACGTTTTTTGTGTCAGTGTGATGTTGAAATAATGTGCATTAATAATCCAGAACATACCGATCGCCAATGTGCAGGATGAATAGCTAAGGAAAAGGTGTTGCGAAATGTCAACACGTCTCATACTGTGACACCTTAAGTATATGCGAATCACAAACTGGTAGAAGCAGCAGTGTGTTTGTGTGTGCCAAAATAAGCCGTCAGAATTTTCTTAGAAGAGCTTTCAGAGTTTTGCTTGTATCAGAAGGCTATGCATCTTTGGGGAGGTACGCAGCTTATTAATGATTCTATATTGACCTTTCTCTAATGCATAAGTTAATGGTTTGTTCCCCTAACCCCACAACCAGCAGAGACTGTAATTATCTCTCTGACGCGCTTTCACTTCTGTTTGCTTTCTGGGCCCTACCTCACCCTACCCTTAGCTGGAAAAGAGAAATCAAAATACTGATCAGGAGGAGGAAGACGACGACGACGATGATGATGATGATGACAGTGGTGGTCCCTTAAAGAAAGCAGCGACTGTGGGATGAATTGTCAGTATACATAGTGTTACTCTCTGTGAATTTAAGGATTTCGGTAGACACGACACCATTGACTAGGCCGTCCTTGCAACACACGAGAATTCGCCAGCAGAGACACACTGGAGTGGTGGTTGGTGATGGTGGTTGGGCGAAATTTACGATTAATATGCATAACTAGGAAAGCCAGAGGACGCTTAAGTCTATGTGATAATAAATATGTCAGTATTCCTAGTGATATTTTATTGGCTGATACTCAAAGAAATATATCTGAGTACAAATTTTGTGTTTTGTCTTGTCGTTCGCTATGTGAATTTGAGAAACAGACCGTCAAAACAGCAGTGTGATTGATAAATATTTAGACACAGATTAAAAGCCTCCATGATTTTTTTTGTATCTATAAAACTTGCTTAATGTGTGTGTGTGTGTTTTTTTTTTGCTATCGCCAGCAAAACTTCGCCATTAATCCCCTACCATCATTAAATCGTAGTCTCTCGGTTAAGGAAGTTACCTAACGCCTCTTCCTTAGTGACTTATTTTTTACATAGGTAGTTAATATCCTTTTCTACGATACTTATGCAAAGTATGACGATTCTGAAAGGATTTATGTAACGCAGAAGAGGACAGTAAGATGTATTACGAGTAAACAAAATAAATCACTTACGAAAAGATGTTACGGAGCTGGTTCAACCGATAAGAATGCGGGCCACTGAGTCCTCCGGTTTCCCATCTCTTTCCCGAACGTCAGAGAGTATCCTTCTGTCTCGTGTTGTCTTAATTATCGCAAGTTCGATCCCAGAGTGGGGTGGAGAACAGTTTAATAAAAAAAAGAATTGTTGAAACAGATTGCACTGATCTTCCACAAGGCCCACAGTCATGTTTTGAAAATCTATCTATCTATTTATTTCCAGACGCCTTAATCCAGTAAGGGGTGACCACAAACCAATCCCCTCCATGTCACCCTCCATGTCACTGCCCTGCTCCCAGCTCACACACCCCTCTCCCTTGAAAATAACTACTTGTAATACCGCACCAGTCCTGAATGTGACAGGCCTAGAATGTACTCAGTATCGACGGTGGGCATTAGTGTAGAATTGGTAACATGTGAAGGTATGTGTGACACGTAGGAAGGCTGCTTGGCCTCAGGGAACCGGTTGACAAGTCGGCAGGGATTAGTCAGCGAAGATTTAATTATGAGGGCAGTTTTGTTTCCCCTAATTTCAATCTCACAAGTCCGAATAAGCTTTTTAAATTATATTCTTGCTACCTACATACGATTTTATACAGCTTAGAGGCAGACATTTCGAACTGGGAAGGGGGGAGGGATGGATTTACCCCTCATCAACCCCCTCCAAACAAGGGGTCTTTCCTACGCTGAATAAAATCGTCTGGATGTTGTGAAGGTAAAACTGGTAAACACAGCACCGGATTCAGTGGGTTGATAACTGTGCCTCCTGTGTAACGAATATTGCTGTGTGTGTGTGTGTGTGTGTGTGTGTGTGTGTGTGTGTGTGTGTGTGTGTGAGTGTGTGTGTGTGTGTGTGTGTGTGTGTGTATAAGTGGCTGGTGGGGGCGCTCACCATCCACCCACTCGATGTACTGCTGCTCTCGGATGCGTACCCTTTCCTCTCTTCCTTTTTTCCTTCCTTCCTCTTCTGTCTTTTTCCTTCATTCTTTCCTCATCCTACTGTCTACAGGTGACTCTGCACTGAGTGACAAGCTAAATGGTTTCCTGTACACCAGGAAACCATTTACTACGCTGGTTGGTAACCATATAACTAAATTATGGTGACTGGTGGTTTACTGGGCAATTACGAATCCCCAATAGGATTGAGCCAGTGCAGTTTTATATCCAAGGGATGGTTGGGGTTTACTGCTCACGTAATGCCACTCAGGGATGAGTGAGGCTGGTCATATCATCTCAAATGTCAAGACCAACTTACCTAGCCCTGGGCTCCTTCGCTCCTCATGGGGCTACACTGAATTAGGTGATGAATGTGTGTGTGTGTGTGTGTGTGTGTGTGTGTGTGTGTGTGTGTGTGTGCGTGTGTGTGTAGCAAAATGTAGACATAAATAGATATTACATATTATGTGAAATGTAAAATAAAAAGAGAAATATATGCACAGTCCTAGAAGAGAATAACTATATTTATAATAAACCATGTCATGATAAAAGAGATATTGTTTGTAGTCCCTCTTTATTAACCACAAATCTTTGAAGTGATTTTGATTACAGACGAAGCAACCCAAAAGTGTGTGTGTGTGTTTTTTTTTATGCAAGTAAGAAGGAACCAAAGGCCATGGACCCGTATAGTGTTCCTTCCAAGAAAAAACAAAAACAATATGAAAGGGAGCCAAATTCAAGATCCGTTCATTTCGAGATGCCTGGACACACTGCATTTGCAAAACTGGAGATTATAGGAAGTAGGGAATACAGACAGAGGAAGACAGTTCCAGAGTTGACCAGTTGCATAAATGAAGGACTGGGAGTAACGGTTAACTCTTGCATTAGAGAGTTGGACAGAAAAGGGATGAGAGTTTGTTGCTAGACGGGTGCTACGTGCCCGTCGTAGAGGTGGAGGGATGCAAGCAGACAGTTCAGAGGAACAGTGACCATTGAAGTAGCGATAGAGAAGAGATAAAGATGCAACAGAGCGGCAAAGAGACAGAGGTTGAAGGGAATCAGTAAGAGGAGGAGAGTTAATGAGACGAACAGCCTTTTGATAGCCAGAAGTGAACAGGGGGAAAGACGTAGTAATGAGAAGAATTAAAGTACGAGAATGGGGATAGGTGAATAAGAACACACACACACACACACACACACACACACACACACAGTATCGAAGGAGCTGTAAAACGTGAACTGTATGTATAAACTATGTGGGGGACATTTATGGGAGTAGTATCCTGCCAGAGATTTCTCAGAAGCAGTAATGACAACAACGGCAGATGAAGAACCAGCATCACCAAGCACCCAGACAACAATAACTCAAGCACATCATGCACTGAATATGGTGCTTGTGTTGAGAATATTAAAAAGGAGGATTAAAGCACAGAGCACAGCAGAACCTTGGCCTGACAGGGTAGTTTGGGAACAAAGGATTGACTTGGTAATACGCCCGTGATGATGGAAAAGGTACACTATCCTTTTCACTTTAACTTGTCCTAAAACTGCCATATTGCCACCTTGATTGCTCCGTTGTGCCAATAGCTTAGCACAAGAAGATAATGTTAGTCACGACGAAGTGCTATGTAGTACAAGCCTTTTGTTTATTACCGCCGCCAACGAAGCTGGAGGAGGTTATGTATTCACCTATATTTGTCTGTTTGTCCACATGATATCTCCAAAAGTTCTCATCGAAATCTAATGAAATTTCGTGGAATGGTGGGCTATGGGCCAAGGAAGAATTTTTACAATTGGGGGGGGGATCCGGATCTAGATCCGGATCGTATGTATCAGGCACAATATCTCAAAAAGTTCTCAATTAATTTCAATAAAATTTTGTGGAAAAGTGGGCCATAGGTTGAGGAACAATTAATTATATTTTGGGGGCGGATCCAGATCCTATGTATTCCACACAATATCTCCACAGCTCCGGATTCGGATCCTTTTTAATGGCAATGACATTAGCTTTCTAGTTTAGAGAAAGCATTTGGTGCAGCTCAGTGGACACCACCTATCGAGATTTTGAAGAAAACTGATGTTGGCTTCAAAAACCGAAAACTTATCAGAGAGAGAGAGAGAGAGAGAGAGATGCGGGACAAAATGCGTCAGAGCTGAAGGTGAGGAAAGCTGTCCAGGGCCCGTATTCTCGTCGGTTAAGAGATCTCCCTAACAACTCCTCCTAAGACATTTATTTTGCTTATTACACATTGCCGTCTCCCTGTGTGTTACATAAATCATTCTAATATCACCATCATGCATAAATAACGTACACAAAGACAGTAACCAACCTTATCCAAAAATAAATCGGTAAGGAAGAGGTGTTGGGGAGCTGCCTAAACCAACGAGAATATGAACCCAGGAATTATACGCGTAGGCTTGCTTTCTTGAAGGTTAAGAGAACTCCCTAACACCACTTCCGTAGCGACTTTTTTGGATATATCTGGTTAACATCTCTCTGAACGTTACTTATGCAGATTGCTGATATATTGAAAAGGATTTATATAACACAGAATAAGACAGTAAGGTGTAATAAGCCAAATAAATAGCTTAGGAAAAGGGGTTTGGGAGCTTTGTTGGCAGAGAGAATACAGGCTATAGGGAGAGGCGTAAGGCAGGGTTTTTTTTGTCTCCTGCAGTGTTTAAAACAAGCGTGGATAAAACGATAAAGAAGACATTGAAACAGAAATTGGCTGTGAGAGGTAGAGAAGGTAGTGGCTGCGAAAGGTAGAGAGAGGCTGTGAAAGGGAGAGAGAGGCTGCGAAAGGTAGAGAGAGGTAGTAAAGAGAGTAAGGTTTGGTGATGACGAGGCCTTTGTTTTGCAGTACAGAAGGACTATAATATTTTTTCGATGCAATAAACCAACCTGGACAAACGTGGCTTGTCCGTGGAGCGCAAATGTTGTGCGTAAACATCACTCTGGCTGCTCAAGCTTTTGTTATCTGGCTTCATGGTATTTTTGGCGATGTTATACCTGGTGTGAGAATGAGTACTGATACAAAGAACTTAACAGAGTGGGAAAACAATGCTGAGGGAAGTAGGAGGAGGAAGAGGAAAAGGAAAATGATGATGATGATGATGATGATGATGATGATGAGAAACAGACAGACAGACAGACAGAGACAGAGAGCAATAACGAGTACTACGAAAAAGCATAACTGAAACTGTAAACTTCCAAGGAACACTGCCTTGCTCGGGCGAAAAAAACATGAGCAACATAGCTATCAGTAGAGCTACATTAATCAGGTGCAGTCATGGTAGGAAGGTTCCGTGCTAGAGATCAGACAAAGTGTTATTCTTGCAGCAATTATTTGAGCAGGTTCAACTCAGACCTCCTTTCTAAGTCACTATGAAACGATGATAATTCTCTTTTCATCTTTACTTGGCCCAGATTTTCATCCTTTCACAGCTCACTGACGGAAAACTACAGGACTATGGCTCTACGTCCTTTCATTGCACTTCTTCGTGGCTAGCATAATTTTTTCTGGGAGGATGACAGTGTTAGGTCAGGTTAGAATAAAATGAGCGTATTCCTTCCACGCCATGCCTGAACAGAGAGGTATGATCCCAGGCTTAATGGAGTCGTTCCCTGACTGATTTATTTATTTATTTTTTTTCAGCGTCCAACTAGACAGGGTTTGCAGCCCTTTCCCCAAGGCTCAGCAGTCCTCCTACGAACAATACACCTCCACACACCACCACCTCGATGCTAACACCCACATTCCCTACTGAAAACATGTTAATGCTGTCTCATACAGGACTAGTTACAAAAATGGAAGAAAGAAAACTATATATATCCAGGTTTAGTAAGTCATATGTCTGAAAGTGACCCTGAACACAGCCACCAAAGCAGCGGCTGACAACCAGAGATAAGCGAGTGAAAGAGGCAGAAAAAAGATAACGAAATGAGATTCAGAGATTTGCTGGGATTGGACGGAACAGAGTACAAGGTCAGTGAAAAAGATGAAAGAGGCCTATTCACTTAGCTGACCTTTCTCAAGCTGATGGTGCTAATGATAGTGACCTTGATGATAATGATGATGATGATGATGATGATGTCACTGTAGAGAAATCAAAACACCTCCCCCCTCCCCTCCCTTGCCACCCCTGCCTCATGCTGCTGCCTACTTTCACGTCTCAACAACAACACCCCACCACCACTCTCTAGGACGATACAACACAAGCCTCTCAAGGTGAACTGGAGAACACAACATCCAAACTAGTCACGAAAATCAAGACGTAGGAATTCAGTAACAAGTATTTTCCGGATTGCTTGGCTTTTAGTACAGTCGGTTAGTTTTCATCTGACGGAACAGAACCATTCCCATTACCTGAATACCAAGTTGTGGTCACATAAAATTGAATGAGTCTTTGTAATGGGGTAGGAATGAATCTCCTTGGTCACTAGGCAAATCCCCTCTTCGGTTTGACTACACATGGCCGTCAGCTAAGGGTTAGGGATCGTAGTCAGGAGGGTGGAGTGATTAAAGATATACAGGATGGTCCATATACAACGCTCCTTTTCCACTCCGCTGGGCTATTTCTTGTGTGTTGTGAGAACGGCTCAGTCGACGGTATCTGTATCTACCCTGCATTATTTTCTCATTTCCTATTCCCACTACCACACCCATACTCGTACCAGCAGACTGAGCCGTCCCCACAACACACAAGATGTCGCCAGGTGTTTCTAGTGGAGCACTGTGTAAGGATCACCCTGCTGAACAAACAGTGAACAGTAAGAACAGGTATATTAAGAACACAGCTTCCTAACCAGTCACGAAAATTCAGACGTTGGAACTGGCTACTTGTAAGTCTGGGGCTACAAGTTCAAATTATCTCTATTGATAATTTTCGTACTATTAATATAAATCGCGTTTAAGGCAGAAAAATATCATATGGAAATAGCTTTGACAATCTATCAAGTACATGTTGAACGATGTTACGTTTCCATTTTGACGTTCATAAGGAAAGTACAATTTCGAAGGCTGTCCAATTTTTCACAGTGATTGAGATATTCCTTATTACTCTCCTTATTCACGGCTAAATTGGAGCATAACATTGTTCAGCAAGTACTTGATGTTGTGTTAAAGACATTTTTACACGATTCTCGTCTAAGAAAAAGCAAGATGTACTAATACAACGAATATTATGAATATCGATACTTTGAACTTCCTTGTAGCCCAAACTCACAAGTGCCTAGTTATGTAGGAATTCTTTGATGGGTTCCTTGGCTTCTTGTAGACTCTGTTCACATTAACTTGACGTAAATTGGCATCTCGTCTCTGATAAAATATGCCTCCACAGGTGTGATGGTTTCTGTAAAACGTCAGCATGAATAGGAAAACAACTGTAGGCGTCTCACATACTTTATATTCGACTAAGCCTTCTGTTACAAATGGTTACGGTCGCAGCACTGTGAACAAAGAAAGCTGTTGGTGCTGATCAATAAAAAATAGTTTTACAATGGATACTGTGACATCCTATTCCCTTTGAGCAAAATCAAATAGTCAAACTCGTACACTCAGTAAAGGAGATAAAACTGTTCCATGACATGCTGGCAATGACTTAAGGTTCACCTGGTAAAGTGTTTAGATCCCTTTTCCCAGGAGACAATCCAAATTAAACTTTCTTAAACCACGTTGAAAGCATATAAAACTAGAAAACATTTCCTAAGAAAAAAAATTGGTTAACTGTGTAAACATGAACGAGCTTCACTTATACATAGTACCATAAAGAAAGGATACACACTGACCCCGTGCTTCCAACATCACTTGAAAAAGGAATGGATGTCTTAATACATTTCACAGCATGACATTTTGCTTACATAGTCATGGGTTACAAAACAACTAGTCCTTCGATACACAGCAAACAAATGCCAAATTTACCCTGAGGTGAACAATATAGGTTATTTGGATAAAATATAATCTTTAAATCTAAGGGGAGCACACACCTGGAAGCTCTGTTGCTTAATCTGTGCCCATATTCGTTCTTGATTTCAACAACTCGGTCATTAGACATGCTTCTACAACTGCTCTTATTTTCTCCCAACCCACTCATGCCTCCATTCTCACCTGACTCCTTCATATCTCTAGTCTTACCAACATTTATTCTCGCTCGTGAATCATCAGTCACTCACGCTGCTTTCATCCTGACAGTGCTCAATTGACTCTCTCAAATGTCACCAATTGCGTCTCAGAATACCCGAGTCTGTTGTCACTTCACACGATCCGACACCAACCTCTCTGGACATCGATCCTTTCTTCCATGGTGTCCCACCCAAATCTGTTGGTTTATTTACGCACACATTTAATTCTCAGACATTTCAAATCTTTCAATCCTCTGTCATAATACCAAGCATTCTGTAAATTCTAGAGTCTTCTCTTCATTTTCTTGAGTGAAACATCAGTACCGTGAGTCTTCAGCAAGTCGGCAGCCATTGCCAAGGTTCCACTGAGAAGGACTCAAATCCATGTCCTGACTGGGAGTGTTACGTGAATTTAAAGTAGCCAAGTAAATTCTTTCCCACTGAACATCACCCTAAAAATCAAGAACTTGGCAGTCTTGACAGTGGACTCTGCCATGCCATTTTACTGAGGATATCTAGGGCTACATGTTCTATGTTGAAAAAGATAGCCAAGTGCAAAGTTGCTAAATTCATCACAATTGATCTAAGGGATATCTCTGACAACAACTGATGAAATTCCATACCCAATAAAGAGAACTTTTAAACTCTCTAATTACAGTTGATGCCTTGCTAGATTCCAGAAAATCAGTCTCCCAGAAGATGCCTAAGTTGACAACAGTGCTAAAAACATCTGATTCCTTAGTTCAAGTAAGTCAACTCTAACATTGTCCCATGACCTACCGGCTATTTCGTAAGGGATTACAGACAGGAGACTCTGATCTAACATATTACGTAGGGTGTCATTCTCTGCAGTCGAACACAAACTGGTCCTACAAATCATCGTCTTTCCATACACCATATTTACATTCTTTACTCGGAATCTTTATCCTCGTGATGAAACTGTCAAGTGACTTCACTGGTTGCTGTACACAGTTCCCGAATCTGCATCCATAAGCTAAAAAATTTCTTCCTGGAGCGTAATGGTCATCAAAATTGTCCATGACAGCCTTGACTATCCGGTTCATTAGCTTCCGGTGCAGGGAACTCAATAAAATTGTACAAATCCAGTAACTCATCTCCAAGAGTCAGCAGAAAGGCCTCTTTTTTCTTGATCAGTATTTTTTCTTAAACTCAGTTGTAGGCATGCAAATGGTAAGTTTCTGCTCAAAAGTTTTCCATGCCTGTTCTGTGTCACCTGACAGGCACGGTTTATGTGGAACAGTTATTGAGGATGATGCCATTCCCCGATCATTGCAAGCAGTCCTTCGACTCGAGAACGCCAACACTTTGCTTGTCACTGTCTATTGACCACACGTCACTGGTGACCTCACTGTTGATTGGAGACATGTTTACTGTGCTGCCATGTAAAAACAAGCCTTCATAGGTGTGAAGGTTGTGGCAGAGCGTCAGCAGGAATAGAAATGCAACTTGAGACATTTCACACACTTCGTATTCAAAATAAGCCTTTTGTTACAGTCGATTACAGCCACAACAGTGTCAGCAAACTTAAGGGTTGAAAGCAGACCAATAGAAGTAGTTTTACAATGGATGCTGTAACAGTATCCATCTTGAATGTTGAACAATACCCGTCACTTGACTCAGGTATCCATCCACCCTTTGTGGGTTGGTATGTCAAAAAAAAGTACACACAGGGGAGATTACTGTGGTAGCTCGGGTGATGCTGTGGTCTTGTATCTCAGGATACTGGCTGGATAACCCACCACAGGCTCAAAGGCCTACATTACTGAGATTAGCACCGCAACTAAACGCCACATGGAGTCTGCCCACCCCCTCTTTAGCTTTATCTCAAGACGATTATATTCCGTCTAGGAGAGATTTCCCGAACTGCAGGGGTTAGAAATAGCCTAGGTTGCCATACGTCTGGATTTTCCCGGACATAATCTGCATTTAGGTGTCAAATCTTCGTCCGGGAGGAATTTTAATAATTCTCCGAAACTCCAAAACTCCAGCTTTCATCACTTTTCCTCGAAGTACTTAATATACCACCAAACTTTGTGATGACGAGAGAGAGAGAGAGGGGGGGGGATTTCCATTCTTGACGCAACATCCTCCTCTCGTAAAACCGCACCACCTTTAAGTATCACCTTTCATTGTTAGAATTTTGTTTGCTCAATTGCGCCAACACCTCTCATAAGTTTCAACGCCATTCGGTACGTAGACGCCTTACGCAATTCATTCTCGTTGCCCCATATAAAGGTTTTACATGCTTGAGGGGGAGGCCTTCATGTGGGGGCATTGATGTAACAGGGAGACTTAAATATATCTACATGGGTCCCTTCTCTCTCTCTCTCTCTCTCTCTATCTCTCTCTCTCTCTCTCTCTCTCTCTCTCTCTCTCCCCCCAAAAGTAGGATGACGGACTGCAGGAGGGGGCAACTTCAGCCTGCAGTCCACCGGGTTCACGTTCAGATGAGACTGGGGCCACAACAATAAGGTAACTAAAATTGCAAAAGCCTTGATATTTTACTCCTAACGCCATCAATGAAAATTCTCTACGTTTACATAATGCTGTCTAAGGACGATTTTTTTTTTTTTTTTACCCAGGGAAGATCTGTCATGCTGAAGGACTTAACAAAGGCTTCATCTAACCTATCTATCTATTGCCAGACGCCTTAATCCCATAAGGGGTGGCCACAAACAAATCGCCTCCATGTCGTCCTGTCCCCCTCCATTTTTCAGTCCTCCCCCCAGATCACACCTCTCTCACCTAACTTCTATATTTCAAGAAGACTCTCCTAAACTGAAAATCATACGGTGAAAGTAGAAAGAAAAGGCATCGGAGTAAAGTAAAAGAAGGAGCAGCTCCCTGACACCTTTCCCTAAGCGATTTATTTTGCTTGTTACACCTCTCTGTCCTATTCTGTACTAAATAAATCCTTCAAACATCGCTATACTCTACACATACAACGCACAAATGGATAATAACGAGCAATACCCAAAAATAAATCGCTAAGGAAGAGGTGTCTGGTAGCCTCCTAGCTCCAAAATGTATCGCTCAAGGTGACTTCTATGGTATTTAAAATGATCGACAGAGCTCGCAGTGTCCCCCAAAGTTTAAACTGTTATCTGAATATTGATGTGAGATGGCACAAGCGCGCGATATAATGCATCTTTATGGCCCTGTGAGGAGGATGGAGCATGAGAGACTGACTAGAAGAGTGCACGTGAGTGAGGAGGAGGGGGAGAGGAAGAGGGAGAGACCGAGGATGAGATGGTGGGATGGAGTGGAGAGAACTAGGAGATAGGGGTATGTGAGCTAGAGGGAGGGAAGACAAATGGCAAAGGACAGGGCAACGTGGAGACGATTTGTTTATGGCCACTGTTTACAGAATTAGGGCGTGGGCAGTAGACAGATAGAAAGATAGGTGGGTAGGTAGGTAGGTGAAATCCTCGGGCTTTTCCAAATTGTCATTGGTGTTGTCAGATTGCCTCTTTGGAAGTAGGCACCGATGATATTTAGAGAAGCGTACAAATCAGCTAAGATCGAATTATTGGAGTCATGTAAGAGTGGGTCATAGGAGCTCGAAAGGAGTCAAGGTGGCACGGGGAGGCTACGTAGCTCCTCCTCTTAATCGAGTCATTTCGCATAATATCCCTTAATATTCTCCCACAGCGTTATTTATTTCATTTCTGTATCAACCCACTTGAAATAAATCGCTGAGGAAGAGGTGTTACGAGAATAACCAATGCCATTTAGTATTACACGTTTTTATGCTTCTGTATGTTATTTATATCGTTTTAATGTTGACATAATTTGCATGAATAGCAAAGAAGACGACATTGAGGTGTTGTGTGCAGAATAAATCGCTGAGGAAGAGGTGATAGGAAATTTAAAGCCCGTATTCCCATTACCTTATAAGGCTTTATGGCAGCCTTTCCTTATGACTTAAGTTTTGCATATGGCGCCTTGATAATCGGTTTGATATTATTAAAGAGATATCAGCGACGTACAAGATGGTGGTAATGTTTAATATACCAAATAAATCGCTAAGGAAAAGGTGCTAGGAGCCTCTCAGACCAAGCATACGACCCTGAGCATTTTTCCGCGTGTACCGGGTAATTCCTGGATTTGTCTTGAAGGCCAGCTTGGTGTCCTCTGCTTGTTTTGTTGAGGCAGGTTTGAGCCACTGAATATCAAAGCCTATTTTTTACCTTTTTTTCTTATTAACTTTAATTTCTCATACTTTTCCTTAAATTTTCTTATTATTTTATTTTTCTTATTTTTATTATTGTCTTCATTTCTTCATATTCTTTTTTATTATTTTATTCTTTTCTTTTTCCTTTTTCTTGGTTTCTCTGTTCTTATTTTCTTTTCTTTATTTTCTCATCTTACTTTTCTTATTTCCTTAATTTCCTCATTCTTATTTTCTATATTTTCTGATTATCTTATTTTTCGCATTTTCTTATTTTTCTGATTATCTTATTTTTCACATTTTCTTATTTTACTGTTTTTTCTTTTTCTTATTTTCTTATTTTACTTATTTTCCCGTTTTTCTTATTTTTCTTTTTTTTGTACTTTAAGACAATTTTTTCAACTTTGGAGAGATTTTCAGGGCAAGGGATGTTAGATATATCCCTAATTAGCCCCTTCACTACTGTAATTAATAAGATATATCCCTAATTAGCCCCTTCACTACTTTAATTAATAAGGTATAGCCCCAATTAAGCCTTAACTGATCTAGTGAGTCTGTCTTCTCTACTCCCACAACCTAAACATCACGGCTCATAATTTCCTAACACCTCTGCCTTACCGATTTATTTTTGAATACGGCAGACCGATAGCATTTTGTACGTTATTTATGCTGAGTATAGTGATATCCGAATGAGGTAAGTAACACAGAAGAGGACGAGAAGATAAGCAAAATAAATCGCATAGGGATTGGTGCTTGGAAGTGGTGCCCAGGTCGTGGTTACATGAAATTCACTCTCACCTGGCAAAGATGATGGCCAAACGTAGTCAAAATAGAGTTAATCCGACTAGTAATCAAGGAGATTCATTTTTACTTCAAGGCACATTTCATTTCGCACAGCCAAGAGTTAGCAATCAAGTTGTTACAGTGGGCCAGTTCCCTCAGATGAAAATGAACCCTCAATTAAAAACCCTCAAGTGAAAACCCTCAGGTGAAAACCCTCAGGTGAAAACAAACCCACTTAACTCTAAGGGGTTAAGAATCTTCGACAGGTTTCAACAGAGTCACTTTAGAGTCGTGTCCTGAGTTTTTGCAATCGTCTGGAGGCACCGAACATAAAATAAAGTCAGTAAATCTAATAAATGATATGAATCAATAAAAAAAAAAAGTGGTATCAGTGTCTGGCGCCAATCTAGGAATCCGGGGTTCGATTCCCGGCTTGAATATTAAAAACTTCCCAAATAATGAAGCGATAAATAAGGTAAACAGAATCAAATGATGGGTTATTTATAAGGAGAAATAAAGCTAGGCTACCATCTTAACTCCCTCGCGCAGTTGATACGAAGAAGAGGAGGAGGAGGAGGAGGAGAAGGAGGAGGAGGAGGAGAAAAAGAAGAAGAGGTGGGGAGGAGGAGGTGGAGGAGGAGGAGAAGCACGAGGAGGAGGAGGAGGAAGAGGAGGAGAAGCACGAGGAGGAGGAGGAGGAAGAGGAGGAGGACGAGAGCGAGAACAGATGATGATGATATAATGCATTAGGGAGGAACGTGATAAGTATTTGCAAAGGGTCTAGCATACCAACTTTTGCCTCTCGTTGTCCTCTGCTCGGTTAAGGAGGCTTCGTAGCGCCTTTTCCTTAGCG
>JAGKTI010000056.1:119906-159367 GCA_018397915.1 Birgus latro
GCTTTTTTATTCACTAAGATGGTGTGTTTCTCATACTTGGTGCCAACGTGTGTGACTGTGTGTGTGTGTGTGTGTGTGTGTGTGTGTGTGTGTGTGTGTGTGTGTGTGCCGATACGTCTTTTCTCCGAAAAATGTGTGTGTGTGTGGGGGGGGGGAGGCTGTCCTTGGAATTTTCTTTAGCTGAGGCAGGCACAGATTGATGCAACCTTTGGTAATAGTAGTAGCAGTAGTCGTCGTCGTCGTCGTCGTCGTCGTCGTCGTAGTAGTAGTAGTAGTAGTCGTAGTAGTAGTAGTAGTAGTAGCAGTAGTTGTAGCAATCCCATTCTGGACGTGAATCTAGTGGACCACAGGAGACTAAAGCTGGAACCCACAATACTCCTTCTGAGAGATGGGGTGAGTTGAGGGACGTTTGTGTATCCGGGCAGGGCCTCCTTCAGAATGCATCGGCACCACCACGAGAAGGCGTCCCTCTCCGGTTAATACTGCATTTCGAAGGATTAAATGTTTCATTTAAATATGAGTAAGTATTCCACTGAAGCCTCGAGTCAGTAATTATGGCGAAGCTTTGCTGTAGTGACCAATACGCCAGTGAGGCCTCAGACAGTGCTTCACATTTGATTAGGGAATTTGAGAGAGTTCATCTGGGATGGAGATGCCGAGATTAAGGTTTGGCCTTGGCAGTCACAACGTCAAGACATTTCTCAGCGCCCTCCTGCTCTTTCCTACGACCCGTTGAGGGGAGGCTTTCGATAGAGCATGCCTGCTCTGCCGATACAGGGGACAGTGGTTTGATTCAATTGCAGGGCGGGATAAGGGTTCATCAAGCGCCAGGACACTCGCTATCTTGTGACGATTTTATTCAGCTAAGGAAAGGCCACTCGTCGTAAAGGGATCGAAGGCCATACCTGCTCTCTTCCAATTAGAAGTGTTTACTAAGCTGAATTAAATCGTCCGAGCGTAGCAAGCATGAAATGGAAAATATCAAAGTGAAGAGGTTAATGCCAGATAATATAGTCTTGTTTAGGATGATAAAGAAAGTGCCACTGCAGTGAGTTAACATTTTATTTCCAACAAAGTGTGCATCAATAAATTACAGATCAATGTGCGAGGTCAGCAACGCGCAAGTGACTGTACACAGGCGGCAATAAAAAAGGTTACATATGGGAGATCAACACTGTACAGGCCACAGTTCTAAACAGGTACTCAGTAGAAAAAATATATACAGTATATGTATCTTTGCGGGGGATAAGAATTTCATACTATAAAATCCATCTGTGTCAGTAGCATTGGTAAGCTTGACTGTGTGCGAGATACCACTACTGTAGAATTGTGTATTGCAGAATTAATGGCTGCAACTAAGGTATAAACTGTATATGTTAATTCTGTATCCAGTATAGACCTTTTCATTAAACCTTTCGTTGGATAGGTCAGTTTGGCGCGAGGGGTGTAGCGATACCTCTTCTATTTTGAGTACATCATGCTATCAGTTTAACTTAATTCTTTGTCTTTGTTTTATCGTATTTTTACCTTTTCTTATTTTTCTTCTCCTTTCCCGTTTCTGTTCCATTGCTAGTAATTCATTTTGGCTTTGAATTAGTGCCATGTGGTTTTTGATACCTGGCGCTAAGAATCCCTTATTCAATTGACTTAATCCCTTCTCATCTCCTTTCTTTATCCTATCTGGAAAAACTATTCTGAGTTACGGCTCTAAATAATTACGGCAAAAAATGGATTGTAAAGATGTTTCAGGATCCTACCCCAGAATATACTCCAAAGTGTGACCACCGCCTGAGGGAGTGTTAGTTACATAAGCGTTAAACGGCGAATTAATACACTTACTTAAATGAAAAAAAATCTACGTAATTAGTGCCTAAAAGCCTACGAATCACTCAGCTGATGAAAATCGTGTGATCTTAACCAGAATATCATACTAGAGTGCTGTTGTCGCCACCATGAGAAGGTTAGTGGGAAAAAGAAAGCGAGATACTGTGGCTGTTTTCCTATATTTTAACGATAAAACAGATTCTTAAAATGATATATCTTTAGCTTATGAAGCAGTACTAAGGATTAGCTGTGCATCTCAAGTACAAATTAAACTACAAGGCAACAATATGATGCAAATAAAACACATGTATTTGTGTGTAGCTGCAACTCATGAAAGAATAAGCACGTATAACCTAGGGCACGTTCATATCAAACTTACCCTGTACCATAGCAGCGTTCGAAGCTAAAGAGAACATATGACTTTATATAAATGTTTATACCGGCGTTTGACGGTTCAGCACTCATCATTTCTTCACTTTCTGAGTATGAAATTATTTTAAAAACCTAAATCGGAAGCCTGCAAAGATGTCACAGAATATCAGGCCCGGTAACACGCTTATTAAGTCGCAGAGAAATTGGCCTAGAATTAAATTCGTGAGGATCTGGCAGTGAATGCTGGTGAGAAGAATGGACACAAGAAACGACAGAATAAACAATAAGACAAAAGAAGGAAAGAGGAAAAGGAGATCAGTTTATTCCCACTTGCTTCTGTCTCTCCTCCGCCTCATATCCCTTCTCCTTGTGGGTGTGGGGCGTCATGTATGCTTGCTTCTCAACTCCTGAAGGTACTCCACCGCCACCTTGCCACACCGGTACACAAGCTGCCTCTCAGATACCGGTTCCAGGGCACCAGTTGAGTAGTGGTACCTGCAGGAAGAAGAAAGACGCCTTCATGTGGTGACACGGATATAACCAGGCGGATCTAAGGCCTGGTTATACTGTGCAAATGCCCCTTAACTTACTTCTTATCCCTCGAAAGCGAGATGCTGGGATGCAGAAAGGCAACTTAAGCCAGCAGTCCACAAGGGTAACGTCCAGATGAGGCTGGGATTACTACTACTACTACTACTACTACTACTACTACTACTACTACTACTACAACTACTTCGATGAGTCTACCGTTCATTCTTGCTACCCTCAGACGAATTTATGTAGCCCGGAGGAAAGAAATAAGGTTGTAGTGGGTTAAGAGTCTAATTTTTGTTCAGACACTTCAAAATGGTATCTCGAAGTTCAAAATCGTCCGAAGGTAGCAAGGATCAGCTAAAAAAAAAAAAATGTCATTGGATTCAAAGGGGTAATCCATTCACTAGGATGACGTATTTTTGCATTTGACTCAAGTTAACCAAAGAGAATTTAATTTTTTAGGAAGAAGCTCTACCATAAGGCGTTAACGAAGGCTATATTTAACTCTCTCATTTCGGAAAAATTGTATCATGCTGAATGTAAACATCTGAGCATAGCAAAAATAGAATACATAATATCTCACTGAAGAGGGTAATGCCTATTGACTACAAGGGTAATAAGCCCCTTCACTGCAATGACCAATTATTCAAATACTCGTACAATACCATTTTATTTAACTTCATTCAGTTTGGGAGACCTTTTCACACTGGGAAAGCTAATTACAGCCTTCATTAACCACTCCGCTACAAGAGGTCATTCCTAAACTGAGTAAAAATTGTCTCTTGGTGTCAGGACTAAACTTCATCCTACATCATCAGAGTGAAAGGAAAAAAAAAACTAGCACGGTATCATTTGCCGAAGTTTTTTTCTGGTATACTAGTCTTATAGGCGAAGCACAGTCTGTTTTGTACCGTACATGTATAGCAGGCTAGAGTGCACGTCTGAACCTAACTTGCACCATACTGTAAGCACACCCGAAGCTGAATACAACATGAGCCTTTCTTGAAATGGTTGTTTTGGCATCTAATGGTTTCAGACCAGGGCCATGCTTATAAAGTTCCACTCTTTCGTTTACACATTTAGGAGTAGAAAATCATGTAAATCCTTTGTTGTATGTGTGGTATGTCTTCCATGGTGGCCGGAAAAGGCTTCAATGCAGGTGCACCATACGAGTATCTAGCAAACTGTCTTTTCTGCTGCACTGAAATTATCTCTTCGAGTTTTGGAACCACAAGCTCCGACACCCTCCCTTTCTAGTTCTCACACCTCCCCAACACTTGTCAGACACTCAGAAGCCGCGATTGAAGGAGGATATGTATGTTTGATAACTTTGCATTGTGTAATAAACTTACACACTGGAGATAGGTAACAAAATCAGCTTTACTTGTTTGAATTGGTAATGAGTCTTAATCGCCAGGGAAATGCCAGCACATGGAGAGTAATTATATGTGCTTGATCTATGTGATGCATTTGACCATTCTATAAGGTTTATTTTTTAAAGGGATGAAAAATCCAAATTTACGAGGAACATAAGTATGCAATATCACCACTGTGGAGGGGTGAAGACATAAAAAATAAAAAAAAAACACAAAGATGCTAGGCCCAGATCCATACATAAGTTATGAACCAGCCAACCCAGAAATACAGTTCAGGGAGTGTGGTAAACAACACTGGTAAGAAGAAAGAAAGAAAAACATTAATTTTCTGCTTTGGGAACTGTAAATACCTGAGTCCTCTGGCGAAGTTATTGTAAGACATAGGGCTGGCAAGACCTGAACGCGATGACCACAGCTGCGCCACCACCGAGGGTCTCACCAGCCTGAAGGTGCCCTCAGCCTCGTCCTCCCACCTCAGCAGTGTCGGGTTGGTGCGGGGATCAGCCAGAAGCCGCATCAGGAACTCCCAGCTCTTCGGTCCTCGTACTGGGGCGGATAGTTTGGTCAGTCATGCATAAGTAAACTATACTCTGGGCATAATGTACATGTCAACTCTAAAAAGAAAACAGCTAACTATACTCAGGGAATACATGTTGGTCAGACAAAACAAACTCTACTCTCTACTCTGGCCACACATGTTGGTTAGACCATAACAAACTATTTTGTATCCACTTAATCTGGCCTAAAATTGCCACCTCTTCATTTTGAATGCAAAAGTTACTGCATTCTCTCCACATGGAGTAAGACTGCCATCCCACCATAGGAGTAGAATTATGATCCAGCTGTTACTGTTGTCGTTGCAACCCCAGGCTCATCTTGTTGTGAACCCAATGGTCTGCAGGAAATCGGCGACTTCAACTGGTCGCTCCTAGAGGGTTTTTTGTTGGGATTATGTCGAGGGACTGTATTGTGATAATGTGGTGCATGTGGTGAGTGTCTTAAGGTGTGGGAAGCAGCACTGCATTTTGGTCAAAGTGAATTATTTGTGAGTTGCATCGCTATCTGACTAGGTATAGTCGTGCCTTTCTGGGTAGGATAGTTTCTGAGGCGTGTGTGAATGGTGGCACTTGAAGGATGCTTATGACCCTGGCAGTTGCATCATCAGTTACATACTCAGTTAATGAAGGATGTTATTTGCCTGAAGGTCTTTGATGGCTGTGGTGGTTGTGTTTATGTACGTATCTGTGAACTGTAGTGTCGGGTGGAGGAGGGAAGATGGTCCCGAGATATATACTCTTCTTAGTGTTGGACAGTTGTTCGTTTTTTGTTTTGTTTGAGGATGGGGGTATTGAAGCATGAAGCTACTGGAGTTGGGTGGGTCTTAAGTTGAAGCAATGAACTCTGTGCTTCTCATTCATATGAACTTTGGAAGTTATTTTTTCCTTGATGAGAAGATCCATCTTTGTGATTTTATACTTGTCGACATTAAGTTGACCTAAAATTGCCACCTCTTTACCTTGCATTATGAAATATGGCTTACTCTTTATTATTTAATTTAGGATAAAACTGCCAACTTTCCATCTTCAATCCAAAAATTTACAATGCTCTTTTAGCAGACATGGTCGAACTTACCAATCCTCACTTAGCCTCGGAATATCACCTAATAAAGGAAAGTGACAAGTAGAAGACTTGAAATATTAGGTGAACTTATTATTCCGAGGCCTAGGAATATTAGCCAGTACAGGAAAGTGACGAGAGGAAGAGTTAAAACATTAGAAGTACTTTTCATTCCCAGGTGTCACTTAGTCGAGGAATATTAGCCAGTAAAGGAACGTGGCAACTTGAAGAACTGACATATTAGATGAACTTATATTCTCAGCCTCAAGAATATTAACCAGTAAAGGAAAGTGACGAGTAGAATAGTTGAAGTATTATTACCAGACCTCCCGCAGCCCAGGAATATTAGCCAGTAAAGGAAAGTAACAAGTAGATGAGCTGAAATAGTCGAACTTTTTATTAGCACACCTCACAGCCTAGGAAAATTAGCCAGTAAAGGAGAGTACCACGAAGAAGAATTGAAATTTTAGTTGAACTTTTCCCCCCGTAAATCCCCACCTCGCCTCCTATTCTTGGACGGTATTTTTTGCAGAACATCAGCTCCAGGTAAAGTCAAGTTTGGGTCGTGATCACCTTCAGTATCACCACCGTCACCTTCACCGTCGTTATCGTCATCGTCTCTGGCATCTTCATCACCATCAGGGTTACGTCTCTCATCATGCTCTCCTACGGGAAAAAAAAAAATCATCATCATCATCATCATCATCATTACCCTTTTTCCCAACTAAGGATGGATGTATAAATCTCTCTCTCTCTCTCTCTCTCTCTCTCTCTCTCTCTCTCTCTCTCTCTCTCATGACGTATTTCCTTATTTTGTCCTTCCTGTCTGCGGACGTTCTTTTTCAGTTTAGGGAGGATTTTAGAAGTGACAGGGATAGCTGAGGTTACGATTAACTACTCTAGGTCAAAATTTCTTCCGTAATCTGAATCAATTCATCAAGAGCTAGTAAGAATAAACAAGCTAGAACAGAAACTAAAATTTCCTCGGATCTTGGCTCTGATTCTGTTACGCGATTCTTTCCCTTCTTCCATTTCTTGAAGGTCTAACCCATAAAGGTGTCCTACCAAAGAATCATAGGTCCCAGCTCCATAAAATCATCTCACTGTAACAAGAACAAAGCAGATGCGTCACTGATATAAAAACCTTAACTTCTCACCTCTGATTCTGTTTGCCGACTCTTCTCCTGGTTTTCTCTCATCAAGATCTAGTCCACCAAGGTCTCCCACCAAAGGGTCATAGGTCTCAACACGCCTTCGCCTACGAGCTGTTCTTGGCGTACGCTTGTCCAGTCCCATAGACTCCTCCCTGGTCCGCCTTCTTAATGGGACCCTTGACCCTGATGGACCTGGACTGTCCTTGTTCAGAGAAGATCCTTGAGGGTTAGAACAACAGTCATCGGGTAATGGAAAATTGAGTGACTCGCAGTGCTTCAATATCTTATCGGAGACTGGAGAACTCACTGACGCGGAATGCCTTAACGAGACTCTTGTGCTTGATGGTGTGGAACTCTCACTTTCCAGAGACGGCGTGCTGGAATTATTGTCATCGGAGAACGGGGAACTGAGTGAACCATGACGCGACTGGTGCCAGGGGGATGATGGGTCAGATGAATGCCATGATGATGCGTCGTCCGTGCGTCTAGAGTCCCAGTTACTCTCGGTGTGGAAGTCTTCTTGCAGCCATCCCTTCTCACACCTCCGTCCACGTGGTTCCTGACCCCAGTTTTGATGCGGATCATACTGCAAGTTAGTACTGAAGCTCGAGTCTCCTTCCAAGGATGCTTGAGAGTGTTTCACTTTGGGAGGACACTTAGCTGAACTCTTCTTAGATTTTTGTCCATAGATTTGGGGGTAGTACTGGTAATAAGCAGACTGAGTATTAACGCTGGTGTAGCAAGAATCGTGGGTGTTGTAAGAACCATGGGTTTTGTAAGAATCGTAGGTGTTTTTAGAATCGTGGGTGTACTGAGAATCCTGGCTAGTTTGGTGATAATCCTGGGTGTAGTTAGAGCCCTGGGTGGTATAAGAATCATACATGGGCCATAAGCTCTGTGCCCGGTGAGATGGGTCGATGTTGGCATCCGTCTGGTAGCTCAAAGTTTCAGGAGTAAGCAGGCCAGAGGAGTACGATATTCCGGCCTCACCTGATGGGAAGAAAAGAAAAATGTTTAAATTTATGACTGCTCCACGATCATTGCCTCTGTCGGGCTCCTATGGTTTACTTACCTGCAAAACATAAAACATGTCATTACGTGGAATGGAATACTAAAAATGTCTCGACAGTTAGAGCATTAAAGGAGATAATAACATTTTGCTGGCCTGGCCTTATCTGAAGATAGCTTTTATTATTACCTTTTAATGAAAGACAGAAATATCTGAAGACTGAAAGCCTACACAAAAGCTGCTCCTCCCAGCAAGAACCGAACAAGAGGAAACCAAAACTCAAGATTCATGCACTTTTGGATGCCTGGACACTTTGCATTTAAGACAGTCATAGACAGTCGGAAACATATTGTGGAGGACAGTTGCAAATTGGACAGAAATATACATGAAGGACTGAGGGCACTGATTAACTCCTGCATTTATTTTGGCAAATAACGTAACATGATTGTTGCAGGCTCTGCACCGTGACTTGTATCAGCATGAAAGTTGCATAGAATGGTACACCCTGATCAAGTTAGAGGACATTACCGCATCGCAGCAACTCTCACTGTTGACATTCAATCAGCATAGCTTTTGTGAATCTTCTTTTGGCCTGCCTTAATACTTTCCAGTATAAACTTATATTGTAAATCATCAGTTATTAATATAAAAACAATAATAGGCCATTATGTCTGTCAGAATAGCAAGTTATCTATAAGTTCTCCATGCTGTGTGGTAATTGGCTGTGTATTTATTGCTGGAGGTGGTAGTGATCTAATCAAAAGCACACTTGGCCTTCGACCAAGAAATCATGGGTCTGATTCCCATACCACCCACAGGATCTTTGGGCAGAACCTGTGTATCCCGATCTGTTTGCATCTGAAACTGAAATATAAGATATTATGTTTCTAGCCGTGTTTTTGTTTGTTTGTCTGTTTGTCTGTGTAGCGCAGCCAAAACTGGAAATAGGATTGCGATGAAACTTAGTGGAATGGTTGCAATTGGGTCACAGTTAGGTCCATTTTAATTTCGTGTTGTCTGAAATTTTCTAAAGGAGTATTTTGGCTCTAAATGATTGTCCCCAATGGCTTTATATTATGCGAACACATCAGTGGTTGTCTGGCATGGAGCTTAAGATTAAATACTGTCATTAACGCTCAAGACCAGAACAATTATTGTATCTTATTTCAGTTAATGGTAGATGAATTTATTATGTGCCAAATGAGTCATAGAGTTTGAGTTAATGAAAGTGGCATCATACTCCTCCAGTAAAAAAAAAAAAAAAAATCCAAACAGTATAAAATCATGTCGAGCTACCAAGAACGTAATGAAAAATATATATAATCTAATTAAAAGAGGACACACCCTCACCCCTATGGCATTTTATATTCATGTATTACTGCACCAGACGCTTGAAATTGGCTTTCGAGAGATTTTTCGAACTGGGGAAATTATATATCAAATTCATTAACACTTTCGCTAATTGATCTCTGTCCTAAGCTAAGTAGAAATGTCTGGGCTAGTAAGAGTGATTGAAAAACACGTCATCTGCTTAAAGGCAAATAAGTTAATCAATGTATTAAATCATGTAGTTCATTTATTTTAAGGAAGTGAATATTTCTGTCCTCTTGCAGCTTATTTCTCGTAGGTCAGCGGGGGAATAAGACAACACTACAGCACTACATTCTTTCTATAGGACTTCTTCGTGACAAGCATCATATTCTATTGTTAGCCTCCTGTTACAGCTCTGCATTCAAGACAGATGCCAATTTCCCCCCTAGTTAAAGTGAATACTATTTAATCTGACCACTTGATAATTAAAGGCAAAAAATAACCAGTCGTCTCTATCCCCTTTCAAGGCGTAGGATCCCGAATCTATTGTAAGCTACCTTGAGAGAGAGAGAGAGAGAGAGAGAGAGTCAAAATTTGTGTCGCAGTACAGGATATGAATGATAAAACCAAATGACGTGAAGGTTTATAGTGCTTTGGTGACACCCACATCCTGTTCAGAGAGAGAGAGGAAAAAAATTTACTACCAAGCAGATACATGTTTCAAAAAGCCAGTTGCCGTCTCTTTTAGAAACTATTGTAATAAGACAATAACTATATCCATAAATAATAATACGTGATGGTCAACAAAATGTATTGTATTACTGAATATTTTTAATCTGCACTGTAAAGCACTGGGATCGAAATTCTATCCTAACACTGGAAAACGAATATCACCGCTGCATGATCAAGTGTTTGATTAATTCTATCTATCTATCTATCGCCAGACGCATCAATCCCGCACGGGGTGGCCACAAACAAATCGCCTCCATGTCACTCTGTCCTCCGCCATTTTTTATTAATTCACACTTGTTTTATCCATGATTTCGTATAAAAAGTAAAAAAGAATGAAAATGTAGTCCATTTCAGTCAGTACAGTATTTTTTTTTTTTTTTTTTTTTGACATTTGGATCCGTGTGCCTTTAACGAGCTAGTCAAAAATTGCAGGAATGTTTGATGCCACTGCTCTGAGATGATTTTCGAAACGCACATTTGTGAACCGAAATCTGTGACTGGATAAGTTTCACCTTTGACAAAAAGTTGTTCGCATAAAGAAAAAAAAAAAAGTGCTGCCAGGCAAGACAAATGTAGTGAGGTCACTGGAGAGGTGTTTAGTATAAAATGATTTTGACTTTTCTAATAAATTTTGAGATTATGAGCGCGGATTCATGGGCAAAATCTAGTGAACGCCGTGCCAAATGTATTGTTTCCTTATTGAACTTGTTTTTTCCCTCCCTTATTCATCTTCTGTATAAAAAAAGAAAAAGGAAACTACAGCTCATATTATCACATCCGTTGCGTCAGTGCCAAAAACGTTCCGCTGCTTACATTTTATCTGAGCAGCGGGCGAGAACGACCACACAGCTCGGTGGGTCGCTTGTGGTGTGCACGTGGGCCACATGCAACTCATTTGTTCACGGAATTACCAGGCGGATCGAAAGGGTAAAAAAAATAAAAAAAAATAAATAAATAAGAATGCGTCATCGTACTGAAGAGGCAAGGCTTACGAAAATATATAAATTTAATCCCATTTTTCAAATTGGCTCCCATTCCATTATTCTCAGCTGCTGGCCATCCCATTATTCTCAGCTGCTGGCCATCAAATTCTTCTCAGCTGCTGGCCATCAAATTATTCTCAGCTGCTGGCCATCCCATTATTCTCAGCTGCTGGCCATCAAATTATTCTCAGCTGCTGGTCATCCCATTATTCTCAGCTGCTGACCATCCCATTATTCTCAGCTTTTGACGGTCTTGAGATAGCCTTGTCAGAGGAGGCCTAAATAAGGAAAAATGCTTATGATATAAACTGAGGACATCAGGAGGAGTGTTGTTAAAGGATGTAGTGATGTAATGTCTCCCCTTGTGCTAGCGTGTGTGTGTGTGTGCGTGTGTGTGTGTGTGTGTGTGCGTGTGTGTGTGTGTGTGTGTGCTCGTCTGTGCGTGTATGTGTTTGTATGTGGATGTGTTTGTGCGTGTATGTGTTTGTGTGCGTCTGTGCTTGTTTTGTATGCTTTTATGTACGGGTCTGTGTGTGTGTGTGTGTGTGTGTCTCCGTGTGCTCGCGCGATCAATAAGTGGCTATATCTGTGTGCATAGGTTACGTTTGTCTATACAGTACACTACACCCTATATGGATTAACCTGCGCAGCTGAGATGTATGGGGCGAGTAGGGTGTTTGAATCGCGGCTGCTGATTGGCCGCCGATGATATAAATCCGCACCTTTTCTTATTTAACACGTACATGTTTATATTTTTAAAGTGCCTGAAATATAAGCCGCCAGTTTAAATATGCAATAATTTCAGAAGTGAAAGAGGTCAAAATTAACCTTAAAAGTGTACTGCTATCAAAGAAAATTAAAGTCGATTATAAAGTTTTATAAAACGATGAGTGACGTTTGAAGTAAATTATCCACCCACGGCGTACATCTACGTCCTCATCTTGCACTACAATACATGCCTGCACTTACTTCAGCGACGTCATCGGTGGCCAAACANCAATCGCGAATCAAACACACCCTACTTGCCCCAAACGTCTCAGGTGGACAGGTCAATCAAACATACTATAGCAGATAAATAGATATGGATGCTTATGTGCGCGTTTTGCGTGTATGCTTTCATCTGTGTGTATGTGTGTGTGTGTGTGTGTGTGTGTGTGTGTGTGTGTTCAGGTCTGCCGTTTTGTGCTCTCCAGTCATTCACCACACTCTGCCTGACTTTAAGTTGTATTCTCAGTTCTCATTAACCAGTCGTAATATTGTTCTCTGTTTTGAAGTCTGAGAGCAGGAGATTAGCATTCGAATATGGCGCTAGTCAGGAAGAAGTGCTGTGGAAAGGAAGCAAAAGAATGAACAAAGGTAGAAGGTATGTAAATTTTTCGAAACCATACAGCGAGATATGACCAGCTCACTGTGGTTTTCGAAGCCCGCCAACGAGATATGAACGACTCATTACGAGCTGAGATTCTGAGAGCAGCAGACACGAGCCAGTTGCCCCTTCCCTCGCCCCCACACACACACGACACGCTCCTTCTACGAAGAGGAGGTTCGAGCTCGGCAGTTCTAGCGATTGCACCTTTCCCATCGCTCTCTTCTCGTCTGCTTAGCCTACGACCCGTTGAGGGGGGCTTTTAGTAGCCAGACCATGCCAACGTCGCCGATTCCAGGAAATGAGGTTTGGTTCAATTGCAGGGCGGCGTACGGATTCACCAAGCTCCGGGACAATGGCGCTGATGTCTTCGTGTGCCGCCAGGCTATAGCTGAACCTAATTCACGGCACCTCCAACCATCTCTCGGGGATGGCGAACTGGTGGAGTTTTCCATCTTTGGGACTTCTAGCGTCCTGAGGCACATAATGTTACCGGGCCAGGGGGCACGGCCATGCAGGGTTCTGCCCATGCACAATGGCACAGCCCTGCCCGGCGACACTAAGCCAGGGCCCCTGGTAGTCCTGGAGAGGTAGCTCCATCACTGAGATGTACGTCGCGACGGCGAAGGCTTTCTGTGGGTGTGACAAAGGGGCATTGCGCGTTCTTCTCCCCAAGATCGTCGAGGAGAATGGGCTGCCTCAGTCACCCCTGAATGCCAGTTCGGCGAGTCTCGCTATGAGACCCTGACTCGCATTCTAAGTGACTTCCTAAATTTCCTAACGTCTCTTCCTTAGCGATTTGTTTTGCACATTACTCCTTGTTATCCTCTTGTATTTTATTATTGTCAACTTTGTAAAAAATTAAACCAATATAAACAACATTAAAGAGGGGGTTAAAGTGTAGTCTGCAAAATAAATCGCTATGGAATTGGTGTTAGGGAGTCTCCATTGCCTTTACGAATACAGTCCCCTATACGATCTTCTCCGGGCGGACGACCTGGGTGTGGGCATTCCATCTGACCTGATTGTCAGGGGTGAGACGATCAGGCCTGCTGACATTCATGCTTTTTATTTTATGTTCCTGGGTCGTTTGCTTCCGTAAATCAGCCGTCTTTCCTCCTGCCCTGTTTGTCTTCTTTTATATTTTCGTTCACTGTTTTGTTTGGCCTAATACATCTCCTAGTGGGTGACGGCCATTAAGCCCCAACAAATAAATCTCCTTTTAGATACCCCTGTGAGCTGATGTATATTTCAGTTCGTCTTGCATGCAGACTTACACGGATTCCTTGCCAAGTACATTTCCACCTCCTGCGATAGCCTAATACTTACTCCCTCATGTATAAAATTTTCATATCACCGAATATAAGTTTGCTGCCTAAAGTAATACGCACTTAACCTGTATGCATACCCATAATTAAAGACACTATATGTTTTGTGCTTGCCAACCAACCACATTGTCATTTTCCTTATTTTGTACTGTAAATATTATTTCACATTGTCTATATGCACCCGAGGACATATATTTTGATATATTCTGGTTGTGCTGCATTCACCCACGAAAGATAGTAAAATGTATCATAAATATTACGCTTACTCAATAATAAAATTAATTCTGGTGGGAACCGATTTTTCTCTTTTTTTTAATGTACTATGAAATGCTGTGGCAAATGTTCTGCAATAGCACTGCACACCTCACACTCAGCATCATCATAACAGGACAGGGCGGCTGGTGGGGATAAGAGGAAACCGTCGAAAAACCGATTCGGGGATGGGTGGTTAGGCGACTGTACAGAGACAATGTTCTGTTTCGTGGTGATAAGTTATATGCGTATTGTCATGCATAGAACTCTTTAATTTAAACATTATGATATAAGAATTCTGCCATCTGAAAAGTGAGTTACAACTCTGGTAACCAGTTTATTCTATTTACTGTTTTCTGAAAGATCTGGTAATGAAACTCAGAATGTGGTAGGCAGATTCGGTATTGTCATAATTAGCTACGGCGCATCTTTCATCTGCTAGTCTGCAACTTTGCTCTCAACCTCACTAGTGCCCATATTCGAGTTGCTCTGTAATTATTTCGATTCCCTCTGAAGTTAGTAATCATTACTTTCTCCATTATTTTTCCCTTTCAAAATTATAACACCGTCACAACCTTAGGGGTCCCGTTGACACGTTGAGAACTGAGCGTAGACATGCCAGGCAGTTACTCAGAGGCAGCAGAACACTTCTTGGTTTTATTCTCTCTAGGCACAGCTGAGGTACACTTGCAAAAACACTCGACTTTTCTCTCACATTAACGCCGTCCTTCACTCACTACCACTCGCTCACTGTCCGCTCGCTAATTGAATGACCCTCATCAAGTGACTCCTTCCTTCACTGATTAGCTCTCACTGTCTGACTCACTAACTCTGACACAGACTCTCAGTATCACTGTCCGTATGCCTCTGACCCACTGACTCTCACTACTCACTGATTGTCCATTACAGACTGACTCTCACTGTCTGACTAGCTCTCGGGCACTAACTCGCTCTTTTCACTCACTGAACTAGCACACCACCTAAACCGAAATGAACTGAACCGTCCGACACATGCTTGTCTAACTGAACACAGATGTGGAGCCTGGGGAGGGCCATTACCCGTAATCCACCCCACCTCCCTCCCCCGGCAACCTAGAACATTCTCAAGCCTAGAAGTGAATTTACATTATTTGACACAATAATGCCCATTCTAGATCCTAGGAGAGATCTCCACATTTTCTTATGCAATAATGCACTTAAATTAACAAAACACAATAACAATGACAAGAACTAAACCCTAAGGTAAGATATAAAGGAAAAAAAAAGTGGACATGCCAAAATTTCTAGAGTGTTCCTCGCATTTCCATTTATAAACATTAACCGAATCCTATGGCACAACATTTACTTTCTAGAATGTTCCTCACATCTCTGGAATAAACGTTAACAGAACCCTACCGGCATAACAATATGGGTATAATCTAACGAAGTAGGAGATAATGTGTAAAATGATGGCTTCAATGGAAATCTCTATCTTTACTTTATCTAAGTAATTGGAGGTATGGGATGAAGGAAAAAAGTTGGGTGAAAGACGTTGTGCAGCAATTTGCTAATTATTGCAGTGTAAGGACTCTGAATGAGCATTAAAGAAAAAAAATGATCTATTATGAACTAAATGGGTTTGAAGACTTTTTTTTTTACTCGTACATGAGCTCCATGAGTTGCTAACTACTTACAAATCTATAAATTATGCATATGACACTAAAAACAGTTAATTTCATTAGCCAGATTTAGGTGACACGTACAAGGTCCGTAATATCTCTGTAATAATGTACTTCATTAGTTGAAGCTACAAGTAATGATCTGGCAATCATTTACCGAGAAATGTAATCTATTAGTGTGAAATTTCATCGGTGTAATAGATTACAGTTGATGACGCCCACAATTAGACTTCAGCAGCTGACGAGACGCGTAAGAAGTTGTGCACTGACGTTGTTAGCATTTTTTTTTTTTATGTTTGTGGGTGTTAATTCAAACTGTTTTTCAACTCGTGCAATGCTTACAGACAATTTATTTCTGTATTACAGCTGTTGTTCACTTGGCAATTTACTGTCTGTACTAGGGTTTATAAAGAAATACAATTGATAAATCATTTTTGTGATTTTTATACCAGATTATTAGGTTCAGCACAGTAGCACCTATCGTCTAATCTGAGCTACATGCATTCAAAATAAATCAGAAATATAGAACCAGGTTAAAGCGAAATGAGTGAGGTAATTCGTTTACCAGAGGAGTAAACGGCTGGTGATAATTTGATAAGTACGGTAATATGATGGGAGAGCGGGTGAGACGCGTCAGGAGAGTTCAACTTAGCATAGTTATCCCTGTAATAGAATTGCTCATTACGTTTTCTTTTTTTCGACTCTCCCCACATTTCAAGTTCACTTTCTCATGGTCGGGATAACTCTTGTATTCTATTCTCACTTCAATTTTTCGCAGATGCCCCTGTGTGAATGTCTATATGTGCTGCCTCCATGTGTATGTATTTATAAGTTTGTAGGTACATATGTATATTTATAAATGTGTATATGGAAGTATTTGTATGTCTATATATCTATTCAACCGGTTGGACCTACAAGCATATTTCTAACGTACTCTTGCATGGGAATTTGTGCTCGTTACTTTTTTTTTCAGTGTAGTATCGTCTATGTAACTGTAATCCACTTTTGCCCCAGGTATGCATCAGTGTATCCCTTTGTTGTCATGTACCCGCCTTGTTTGGCCTCCAGCAAAAAAAAAAGTCCCCACACTATTCGGGTTTGTACTGAGAGGTAAATAAAGAACAGTGTTGTTTCTCGGTACAAGTGATACAAGTGGCGGATTGGGACCCACTCTCTCTCTCTAAGGAAACCCCAAATAGAAAAATAAATCAATGAGTTTTACTATATCATAACTTCAGATCATATCAGAATAGAGGGGATAATGATAAAAGAAAAAAAATAAGTCACTGATTATTACGGACTGTTGACCCCCCCAAAAATTAAAATCTGAAACGTTATAATTTTTTCCTGACTATACAAGTTTAAGCAATACTTTTATATTACTTGCTATATAAAGCACTCTTCAATGGTCGGGTCCAGTCGTGTTTATTATTATTATTATTGTTATTGTTTTCGGGCGTTGTCTCGCGGGTCCTCAAACATACAGTCTTATTTTAAGTGGCTTTGGGGATTCCGTAACACTCCTCTCTTGGCGATTTATCCTGCGCGTTACGCCACAGTAACTTCCTGAATATTATTAATTCAAAGTGTGTGTGTTACAGCAATATAAATTACATACTTGTTTAAGTTGAGATGTAATGAGCATAATAAATCGGTTAGGATGAGAAGCTACGAATCCTCCTGTGCCACTTAATGTTCCTTAGTCCCACATAGGACTCCCAGAAGGCTAGACCCAGCACTGATAAAGACTCTAAGTAAAAAATGTAAAAACTTTGATTATATTAAGTTGGGAGTGAGGCACAGGCACCTAAGGATGTTAATGCTATCCCTGTTAACCCTCTCACGGCCGGGACAACTTTAGTACACTATTCCTACTAACGCCAAATGATATGATTCTGAGTGAGTCATAGGAGCCTGAAAATAACTAATACTGTCACTTTTAACCATTCAGGACAAATCTAGTATTAAATTCCAGGTAAAGTTAGACGGTAAAATTCAGCCGAGTAAATCCCAGGAGCCTGACTGTTAGCCCATGCTTTAAGCCAGGCCTTTATTAATGCTGAATAAAATCGTCTGGAAGCTGGAGGAATAAGTTAGCAATATACAGGATAGTCCCTAAATAGCGTTCCACTAGAAACTTATTTGGCGGTATCTTGTGTGTTGCGATGACGGCTCAGTCTGCTGGCGTGGGCGTGAGAGTGACAGCAGCATAGACAACGCTGAGCCGTCCCCGTAGCGCAAAAGCCCATGGGAGTGGAAAAGGAGCGCTATAAATGGCCGTCCTTAAATATCTACATGCAGTGTTGTTCCATACTACTCTCGTGGCTCCATATTTCGGGCAAAAGAAGCGACGGCTAAGAGGAAGATCAAATGTAAGAAAGAAATACAAGAATATCATAACGGGGCATTGAAAAGGAGAAGCTCTTTTAAGTCCTTTTACTCCCACTCTATTCTCCCTCCACCTGAGGAAGTCAGAGGAGGGTGTTGTTATCACTGGGATCAATAGGTGTCCGTCCGTAGCGTTGGGCTACAGGGAGGTTGGCCGGGCGTAGATATTTCATTTCCAGGCCAGAACTCGGAAAGCAGTCACTATAAAGTCATGAAAAATAATATGATTATGTGTCTTATAGGGAACTGGTGCCTTTTGATAGGAAGAATGCTGTGTCTCAAATAGTTTTTTTTTTTTTAAGGTTTTACAAATCCAAAGATTTCAATGCGACTTGAGCAATGAACCTGAAGGGCCCAGGTTATGTGTCCTCAAGGCGTTCTCCTTACGCCCACCTTTAAAAGAAAAGATTGGGAGGGAGGTGAGGGTCGTTACGCTCTTGGTTAAATGTGCAGGGAGGTGGGACGTATGTGCTTGGTCAGATGGTGGGTTGTAACAGCGTAGCGTTGCCTGTGTTTACTCTTGTTACTCTGTATTCTTGTTACTCTTGTTACTCTTTATTCTTGTTCCTTTACTCTTTTTACTCTTACTCTTTTTGCTCTTAGTCTTTTTAATCTTACTCTTTTTAATCTTAGTCTTTTTACTCCTACTCTTCTTAATCTTACTCTTTTTTATTTTTTTCTAACCTGTCTTACAGTTGTCCTCGCTCCATACTGAAGAAGGAGTTACAACAACACAACAGCACTAGAATATACCATGGAAAGGATGAATAGTCATTGCATTGCCTTTTCCAGGTACTGAACTAAGCAAAATAAACTACAATGGGAAGATAATCTGGGTCAAGTCAAGGTGAAAAGAGTATGGTAATTTTAGCCCGTACTTACAGAGGTGCTATGTGTTATTGGATTCCGCCCTCTCTTCTTATGCTATTTATTTCGTATTTTACAACTTAACTTTGCCTTGTATACTTCTTATAGCGTTTTAAATGACAAAGAAAAGGGCAGTAAGGAGTAATGAGCAAAATAAATCGTTTTGGGAGAAGTATCAGAGAGCTTCCTTAACCGAGCAGAATGTGGGCCTATATCTCACTCCCCACCCATGAAGAAGTGACGAGAAGTATTGACAACATTGATACCGGGTTATATGAAGGCCAGACCCTACACACTAGGCTCTGAGTGAGTGAATAATTTAGACTAAGCGAGAGTACCTTGAGGCTATACGTCAGACTTCAGAATGACCCTCACAAGCGTAGCAAATCATTCGAATAAGATTTCATTTCCTTTGGTATCATGATGTATGTTTTTAGACATGAGTAGAGGTAAATGGATGAACAGATGAACAAATAGATGGAGGGATTGATAGACAGACAGACAGACAGATGAATGGATTGATGGGTGGACTGATAGGTGGATGAATTAACTGACAGGTGGATGGATTGATAGGTGGATGAATTAGTATGGACTTACAGGTGGATGGATCAATAGTTGGATGGATTGACAAGGGGTAAGTTGATAGACTGATACACATTGACGGACTGTTAAAGTGATAGACAGATTTATCGACTGATAGACACATTGATTGACGGATTCATAGACTGATAGATACACTGATAGGCAGATTGATAGACAGATAGGTACTCTGATAGACATAGACTGATAAGAGATTGATAGAGTGATTGACTGATGGATCTAATCTGATATGTACTGGCTAGATTGATTGACTATAGGTTGATTGATTGGCTATAGATTGACTGATTGACCACAGATTGACTGATTGACCACAGATTGAGAGAGAGACAGTCAGAGAGAGACAGAGAGAGAAACAAAGCATTAATAAACAAGCACTATAAGCAGCCTATTTCTCCTGGTAACTCACTAACGTAACTTCCTTAGCTCGTCTGACACACACACATCCTGGTTCTGGCTTCATACACTCGAGGAGCACAATACCTCATCAGTTATAGTTGTTCCGTCAAGGACAATGGTTGCGTAGGTGGTGTGGGCTCTCTCAACCCGGATAGGGTAATTAAATACATCATCACCATCACCACCACCCACCNCCACCACCATCATCCTGACGTATGTTTTCTAAACTATGGATGAGATGCGGCAGGGTACAGAGGGCTAAGAGGAGAGAAAACAGGAGAGGGAGAGAACTTTCAATAGCATGCCCACAGAAACCATGAGGGGGTTGATGAAGGCTATATCAGATCCTCTCAATTCGATAAGTGTGTCCAGATCCAAATTAAATCGTCTGAGAAAAGGATAAGTCTTTCAGGATTCTTTTTTGGCTCCTGTGACTTACTCTCGGCAGAATAAAATGATCTAGCGTAAGCTGGGGGAAAAAATACAAGAGTTGTCCTGACCAGGAATGAGTAGCGATAATTTTCCCCCCCTGGTACCTTCTGGAAACTACGTCTCGTGCTCAAGGGGTTAATGACCGAGGGCGTGTTCTCCTGGAAGCCGCTGGTGCATTGGTTAGCTCATCTACCTAAGGAGTGAAAGAACCCGGGTTGGATTCTTAGGCCAGTCAAACTCTTAGACGAAATTTGTGTCCATTTCCCTGTCTGCTAAGTAAGGCAGTTAGGGACAATGCTCATTCGATTTCTATAGGTCATCTTCTAGGGGAGGGCTGGGGCTTAGCAAAAATTGTCCACCTAATTGTCCCTTGTGCAGTCGATAGGCGTTAGTCTAAACTTCATTTTTCCATTAAGACTGTCTATACCATATACCTCCATCTATAGTTATTTCACCTTCACTTGGCCTAGATTTTTGTCCTTTTGTAACATCAGAAAAATGACAGGATTACTGCCCTGCATCCTTTCTATGGCACTACCTCGTGACTAGTATCATATTCTGGTGTTAATCTGTTTTTGCAACTCGGCATTGCAGACTGAGAGACGGCAATTTTAGGTCGTTAGAGTTGAAAGGTACTGTAGGTGAGAGATATGGACCATGACACAACTCGACCTTGTTCCGGCGTCGGTTCGAATCAGGGCCTGGGAGAGTTAGATGGTACATAGAGACTATATATCTATCTATCTATAGCCCGATGGTCTTATACAGGAAAGGGTGGCCACAGACAAAACGCCTCTAAGTCGCTCTGTCACCCACCATTTGACTGCCCTCCCCCCAACTCACTCCCTGCTCCCTCATATACCTCTCGGCTCCATCTCTCCACCTCATCGTCGGTCTCCCCCTCCCTCTCCCTCCCTCCACTTCACCAACATACACCCTCTTAGTCAGTCTTTCATAGAGACGCTCCGGATATTTCGTAATGTCTCTGTTTTAGCGACTTATTCTACACGTTACACCACAATTTCTTCATATGTTATTAGTTAAGTTTATGTCGATACTACAGCGACATACTACCATAAACACGTGTTAAAGTGTAAAATGTTAAATCGCTATGGAGGAGGTGCTGCGAAACCTCCAGACCCGCGAAGTTAGGGATGAGACAAAAGCCGTATTACCAGTCGCTTCGGCTATTTCGTAACGTCTCGTCTTTAGCGATTTAGTCCTCTGATGTTACTGGTGCAAACTGTCGATATCAAACGGTTATAATATAAACGCATGCTGAAGTGTAATATGTTAACTAAATCGCCAAGGAAGAGGTGCTAAAAAGCCTCCAATGACACTTACAGTACGACTCAAGAGACTGAGAGCCGAGCAGGAAAGTCTATTTTAGCTTAGACTTGTTTTCTTTAGTATCAGGTTAGGTTGATTTGTTAAGTTAATCTGTTTCTAGGTTAGGTTAGGATAGGTTAAGTTAAGTTGGAGTAAAGGAAAAAATTGATTATCCTGGGAAAACCAAACTTAATTCATAGTGCAAATATGATACAAAGAAAGGAAATCTGCAGCCGGAGAATGCATCACTGTCAGGCTTTGCAGGGTATGCTCAGTCAAAACTGCCCTTAATATGTCCGGGTCATGGCAAACCCGAGGAATACCGGGTATAGCCTTGGTCCGGGAGAGGGTCGCCTTCATTCGGTGGCACCGATATGGCCGGAAGGTGAAGCTGTCCGGTTATACAAACCTCCCTTAATCCTCTCCCTATCCCCTGAGAGTAGGATGGCGGACTGAGGAAAACAGATTCTGTAATCCACTGGGTTCACGTCCATATGAGGCTGGGGTGGCAACAACAAAAACAACAGCTACAACTACTACTAGTAGTAGTACTACTACTTTTTCAATTACTGCTACACTTCTATATATTTAGTCTTACTTCTTTTATCTTAGCTCTTTTATTAGCTTCAACTAATGAGCTTTTTTTTACATACCGGTATTTTAACGTTTTTACATATACTGTATATTATTGATTTTTTACATATATTTTACGTTTTAGTCATAAGGGTCAACAGAAATACAGTATCCTCTTGTTTTTTATAATTTTAGGTAACTACTTTTAAGCAAAGGGCTTTTATTACAATTATTTTATCACGTGATAGGAGCAACTGAAATTTCTAGTGCATAGAGAGAGGTCTCACTACAAATGTACTTATAATTTCGTGGTCATTTCTGTGGTAAAGTAAATTATGCCGTTTAGGTATGTGTGTTATGTTGGGCAATGTATGTTATGAAATAGGGGATTGATTTACGACTACTGCACATACTACTACTACTACTACTACTACTGCTATTACTACTACTACTACCAATACTATTCCTACTCGTACTCTTACTAGTACTCCTACTCCTCTCACCTGACAAAAATAACTACCACTACATACCGAATGCTGACCTGCTCGAGGAGATGGGTAGTAGAATATACCTGCTGGCTTTTAATACGTGCTAAGGAGATGATGTATAGATGCAGTGACACAAATTTCTGAGGTACGATCAAATTGCCTATAGTACTGCTAGCTAGCTTATGTAGGTAAACTTAACTCCACACACCGAAACGTCATTTATATCTGTACCGTCTATGATTTCTTGCCTCCAGACTGGCAGGGCATTGTCGTCCTGATGTGATAAGTGCTTTCTTCACGAAGTGCCTTGATGCTAACACCCTGCCCAAGCAAATTCTTCAAACACTATTTTGTACTGTAGTCGTGATGCACTTTATTGTATTAAATTGTGCTGCATTGTGCTGCATTGCATTGCATTGGTGATGGATGTGCTTTTCTCAAGAACTGTACCTGGATGGCAAACAGCAACAGTCATTGTAGTTATAATGCACTGGATTGTATTGTATCGACTTGTATCGTATTCTATTGTACGGTAGTCCTGATAGGATGTTACGTGCTTTTCTCGGGAACTGTGCCTGGATGCCGACACCCTCCCTAAGTAAACTCTTTCATCATTGTTTTCCAACTTTCTCCTTTCCTAATTCCTGGAAGTTTTCTCTCACTCCTCCTGACTTAGAGACGGCTGATCTCTCCAGTCTTTTAATTATCGTTCTAGTCCTTTAATTATCACCCCAGACCTTTAATTATAACTCCAGTCCTTTGATTTTCACCCCAGCCCTTTATCACCTCAACCTTTTATACCTCAGTGCTTTAATTATAGCTCCAGTCCTTTAATTGTTACCTTTACGTTCAGTCACCCCAGTCCTTTTTTTTAAAATATTTTAGCCGTCATTGACCATATCAGCCCTTTAATTTAGCTCTCCAGCCATTTAATTACCGCTTCAGCCCTTTAAGTACCGCTTCAGCCCTTTAATTATCGCCTCAGCCTTTTAATTATCGTCTCAGCCCTTTGATTATTGCCCCGGCTTTTTAATTTATAGCTCCAGCCCTTTAATTATCCCTCCACCCCTTTAATTTATAACTCCAGCCCTTTGATTATCTCTGTTACACTGTTAACTTGCATTATCGAAAACGTTTGCATTTTTCGCCCCAGTAGTACAATATCATTTTAAAGCTTCATTCTTACCATTTCCAGACGGTTCTTACTTAACTTACAAAAGGTCTTTAGTTGTGATGGAGTTATAATTTTAAGGCTGACGAATTCCATCTGTCCATTCTTTCTTACTTCGGACGATTTTATTCATCTTAAAAGGAAACCTGTTGTACTAATGAGTCTGTGCATGCTTATATCCAACCTCCCTATTTCGAAAAGTATGTTAAGCTAAATAAAACATTGTCTGGAGGTAGTGAAAAAAAAAAAAATCTGAAACTGCTGAAGCAATACTCAAAAAACTCCATATTCCAGATGAAAATACTTTGGGTATCATTGTAGACCTAATATTAATGGACTTTTGGTATGAATCAAGGGACTTGTGGTATGACAAAATTTTTACGGATTTTGATCCGTGGGCTTGAGATCAAAGTTAAAGTTATCCATACTAAGCAGATCATGTTCGCTCATTTCCACCGAGTTTGGTCAAAATCGGCCAGATACTTTCCTATTTAGCACGTTCGGGCGTGAGACGGCCATTTAGATTTTCCCCAATATCTCAGAAAGAATTTGTTGGATCTCAGTATCAATACCCAGGTGCACTAGTATATGTTGACGACTACATACTGGAACATTTGCAAAGCAATCGATTCAGTAGCTTTTTTTTGCACAAGGGTGGACAAATTTTAAAAGTCTAAAAAAAAAAATAACACGGAGGGCGCTAGTACTAGGGGAAAAATGTGCCAAAAGAAGCCTGCAACTAAATTACATTACTCCTGAAAATCCCAAGTTTCAATTCCGAAAAGTCTTGGAATGCCAGTCCTATAAGTTCTCCCCCCCTTCCAACTCCTCCCCCCCCCCCCCAAAAAAAAAAAAATTAATATCAATAAGAACTGTGCAGAATGTGGTGTTCTTATTTATAGATGAAGCATTAGTAATAGCAGTTGCAACTCCAGGCTCATCTGGATGTGAACCCGGTGGACTGCAGGCTGAAGTTGTCCGTCTCCTGTAATCCACCGTCCACTTTCGGGGGAGGGGGAAGGAAACGAGACTTTTATATTGTCAGTTAGTTGAGCAGCTCAGTTATAATTATCAGTGTCACCACGCGAGGGCGTCCCTCTCCAAAGCCAGAAAAAAAATCTGAAATACGTAATCGAAATGGAGGAATTGATTTCAGAGGATTTACAAAACATCATTAGTTGTATAATATCTCTTTCAATATGGCTTCAACTAAAAACGTAATAAAAAAAAAAAACTAGAAAGCGCTCAGCGAGCGCATACCTCCGCCAATGTCATTGCTATTAAAAATGATCCGGATCCGGATCCGTGGGTACAGGATCCAGATTCCGATCCGGATCCGCCCCCAAATTTAATTATACCTTTATTGGTCCATGACCCACCATTCCACAAAATTTAATTGAAAGTCATTGAGAACTTTTAGAGATATTGTGCAGGATACTCTGAATACCGGATCCAGATCCATCCCAAAATTTAATCATTTCATCCTCGGCCCACGGCCCAACCTTCTACAAAAATTTCATCAAAATCCATTCACAATTTTTTGAGTAATCCTGGATCCGGATCCGTGGATATTGGATCCGGATCCGCCCCAAAATTTAATCAATTTTCTTTCTTGGTCCATGGCTCACGTTTTCACAAATTTTACTTAAATTCATTGAAAACTTTTGGAGATGTTGTGCGGGATACTCCGGATCCGCATACGGATCTGGCCCAAAATTCAGTCATTTATTCCTTGGCCCATCACCAACCCTTCCACAAAATTTCTTCAAATTCCCTTCATAACTTTTTGAGTAATCCTGCTAACAGACAAACAGACCGACAGACAAACCAACCAACGCGGGGTAAAACACAACTTCCTTGGCGGATGTAAACAGGAGTCTGAAGATAACAAAATATACAATCGTTTCCATCAATAGTGCTCTACAGGTGAATAAAATCGTTTTAACTGAGGTTCTAGCTCAAGGTTCATCTGAAATGTGAACCCGGTGGACCGCAGGCATAGGCTGAGCTTTTGTAGTTTACCATCATCCTTCTTAGGGGACAGGGAAGTGGTTGTGGGATGTTAGTATAACCAGACAGTTAAGCAATCTGGTTATATCGTTGCCGCCACTTTAAGGCGTAACTCTCCAACACCACTGGTCATGGAAAAAATAATAATAAGAAGCATAAACTGAATAAAGAGAATAAATAAGAGAAAATAGTAGGGTAAATCTAATTAAAGATGAACGATAAGTAATATGGTAAATAAACATGTGATAAACTGAAGAATAAATATTGGAATAAATACTAAAATAAAGCAGAATACACATGTTATAAAAATAAATGGAAAACGAAAACAAACAGACGAATGAACAATAGGATAAGACAAAACACCTTACGTCATCATACTCTACGGGTTAGAGGGTTCGCTGCTTCCGCTGTACGTCATTCTTGGAGAGGCCCGTGAGAAAATTAACCCTCTCAAGGTCGGGAGAAGTCTAGCATTTTATTCCATTTACGACAGACGATTTTATTCAGCTGTGAGTGGACAAAATTAACTCATGGTCAAATCTCTCCCACTTTCTTCCTAACACAAGATGATTTTATTCAGCCAAGGGACAAAACTTAATCTTCCCATGGTCAAATCTTCTCTCGAACTTTCTTCCTAATGCCAGACGATTTTATTCAGCTGTTGTAAAAGCCTGGGAGTGTTGATTTTGGTGCCATTTGCCCTTTAATAATCGGGACAGCTCTAGGAATCTGTTTCATAAGGCGCTAGATGATTTTATGCAGCTGAGAGCGCCTGGAGGTGGTAATGCTTGTCGCGTTATCAATATTTCTATTCCAGCTAACGCCAGACGATTTTATTCAGCCGAGAGTGAGTTACAGGAGCCTGATGCTTATACTGATACTGTGCCATGAATCTTTCTTTGTCCGGACATCTTCTCTATAACACCCACTCTACCCCACCCACTCTACCCCACCCACTCTACCCCACCCACTCTACCCCACCCACTCTACCCCACCCATTCTACCCCACCCTCTCTATAACACCCACTCTACCCCACCCACTCTACCCCACCCACTCTACCCCACCCACTCTATAACACCCACTCTACCCCACCCACTCTACCCCACCCACTCTACCCCACCCACTCTACCCCACCCACTCTACCCCACCCACTCTATCACACCCACTCTACCCCACCCACTCTACCCCACCCACTCTACCCCACCCACTCTACCCCACCCACTCTACCCCACCCACTCTATAACACCAATTCTATACCACCCACTCTATAACACCTATTCTATACCACCTATTCTATACCACCCATTCTATACCACCCACTCTATACCACCCACTCTATACCACCCACTCTATAACACCTTATAACACCTAATACCAGGCTATTTTACTGAGCTGAGAGTGAATGAAAGCAGCCTGAGAGTGTTAATATTGTCACCATTATCCCTTAGGAGGGGAAAAAATCTCTTATTCCATTATTTAACGCCAGACGATTTTATTCAGCTGCAAGTGGGGCGAGTAAGCCTGAGAGAGCTGATAGGAATAAGAATAAATTGTAACTGATTATAGTAAGTTTATATAACAGATGATAACAGTAAGGATAAATACTGATTAAAAAAATGATGATAATAATGAGGATAAATTAAGGCAGACAAAAGTGGGAATAAAGGTTGATAGCAATAAGAATAATTAATAATAGAAAAATGATAGCTGATTATAATAAGAGAAATAGCAGCTGATATCAGTAAGAAAATTATACTGATAATAGAAGAAAAATTAATAGTAAAGAACAGTAAGAAAAAAAATAAGTCAATAACAGTAAAAAAAATAGAGGATAACAGTAATAAAAATAATAGTTAATTATAGTAAGAAGGAATAATAGATGATAATACAATTATAGCTGATTATAGAATGAGAAATTAGTAGCTGATATATACAAAAATAATTATAGAAAAAATAATAGGTGATAATACAAGCAAAAAATTATAGCTGATTATAATACGAAAAAAATAATAGCTGATAATATTAAGAAATTATTATAGTGAGAAAAATAATAGGTGATGAGACTAACATTAATTATAGCTGATTATAGAACGAAAGAGGAGCTGATAATATTAACAAAATAAAATATTAAAAGGGCAAAAAAGATGACTCTGAGAATGATAAAAATATGGATGATGATGATGATGATGACTGAAGAATAATAGATGATAATGAGAGTAATAAAGAACGTATGATGATAATGAGAATAATACAGAACATGATAATGAGAGTAAAAAAAGAACATAAGAATAATAAAGAACAGATAACGATGACAATGAAAATAATAAATAACATGATATTAATGAAAACAAAATAACATGATATTGATATGAATAAAAACATGATAATGAGAATAAAAAAAAAACATGATGAGAATGACAATAGAAAACACGATACCAATGAGAAAAAAAAAACATGATAATAAAGAAAAAAAAACATGATAATAATGATAATAAAGAACACTATAATAACGAGAATGAATAAACATGACAATAAAGAAAAAAATACGATAGTGAGAATAACAAATGATAATAATGAGAATCAAAACAAGATAATAATGAGAATCAAAACATGATAATAATGAAAATAAAAACATGATAAAAATGAGGATAATAATATAATCTATCAATCTATATACATTGGCTGCTTCCCCCAGAAAAAAGGAGGTAGCCGAGACAGGACGACACACTCCCAATTTACCCATCCACACACACACATTCATTCGCATCCTAGCCCCAAGGGGAGAAGTGACAGATCCTCACCGCACCACACCGCACGAGGGTCAACTGCGCAGTGCAATCAGCGACAACCATTGCAGGGCCCGACAAAAGAGCTGGTTTATCCCTGCCTGACCTGAGGTAGTACTACTACTCTGCAGCCAGGTTGTGTTAGGAAGAATTCTGCCACCGTATTCCCTGCGTGTCGTAAAAGGCGACTAAAAGGGGTGGGGTGAGGGGACTAGGGATCTCCTCCTGTGTTTTTTTTAATTCCTACAATGAGACAAGGAATAATATAATAGTAGGAATAAAATGAAATAACAGTCATTGTCTTAATGGGATTAATTATCGATCAGGTGCTGGAGAGGGAAGCCTTCACGTGGTGGCACCGATATGACAAGGTGGTGGAGTTGCCCGGCTACACAAACGTAAAAAACATCTTCCTCCCTGTTCCCCAAAAGGAGGATGGAAGGTTACAGAAAGGGGCATAGTTTTAGCCTGCAGACAAATGAGTTCATATTCAGATGAACCTACACCAGCCTCAGCAACAACAACATCATCAACAACAACAACTTCAACTACTACTACTACTACTACTACTACCACTGCTACTACTGCTACTACAAATAATAATAATAATAATAACAATAATAATGATAATATAAGTGTAGTTGTAGTGGTAACTCTACTTGCAGCAGTAGTAGTAGGAGTAGTAGCAGTAATAATACTAGTAGTAGTAGTAGTAGTAGTAGTAGTAATAATAATAATAATTTTCGACTGAGAAATTAGTGACAAAGTAAGAGAGGGAGTAACGAAGAGTGTATGAAAACAATGCTTAGATTTCTGCCTGTTAACTGCAAGAGGGAGGAAGGCAATCAACTATGTCTTCCTCTAGTATACGAAATGCAACAGTTGACATTCCATCCAGGTCCCTAATTGTACCACTGGGTGAGTAGGAACAAGGTGTAAGCTAAAATTGCCCTCCAGTTTGACGGGTGGGAGAATGCAAAGATTAGAGTCAGAAATGGAGTACTGGGTGAGCAAGGATAAGAGGGCAAAAAACTGAATCTACTAGTATGACAGGCTGGTGAGTACGAAGGGTTTGTACTACGGTCTATATTTAGCCTTGGAAATGCCCCGGGGAGGTACCGGTTGGTTGAATACTTTGTTTATGCTTGTGCATCCGAGGGTCCTGGGAGTTTCCTGCTCTCTCTCTCTCTCTCTCTCTCTCTCTCTCTCTCTCTCTCTCTCTCAGCCTGATGACGTATAGCTATTTTAGTCCTTCTGACCTCATTTTTTTTTCTTCCTCAGTTCAAGGACGTCTTTTTACATGTATATTTTTTTGTTCTTCACATCTCTGAACGATACCAAGAATAAAATAATTAAATGTCCCTTAAACTTTTTTTGTTTCTTCTTACTATTTTTTATTTAGAGTTGTCTTGTAGTGAAGGGTTAATGAAGGCTATAGCATATCTCATACCTGTTGCAAGAACTCCTCATAACTGGTTTTACGTTTTTTTTTAATCCCTTTCAGCCAATGAACGTCCTTCCGTAGCGTACACCTGCTGTTGCCAGACGATCTAATTCATCTCAGGGAATTTTCTTTATTATCCTTGATGAAGCAGTAAGAGCATTCATATATTCTTTCATTACTGTAGTGTTATAGTAAGGCACATATTTCTCGTAAAATCCTTATATTTCACTAAGTCGTTAACCTACCACTACCCACGGTTTCTGTGCTTGGGGTTTTGTTGGAATGGTGCTTGGTGTGTAGCCCTCCGCCTATCCGCTCACAGTAGCAAAGCTCATAGGGCAAAATCTTGGGATTCCCCCCTTGATTAACAAGTCCAGAATTCTGGCCTTATTTAAGTCTCTTGAGCACAGATTTTTGATTACGCACCCTTAATATGTGTGAGTGATTCAGCTGATATGCACCACACAAAGGTATGACACTGATTTCTGTGTGTCATGTTGACAAATAGTGATTGTGTCAAAAAGCTGTAGCTTTCACTAATGTGATTCCAGACAAAGCGTGAATCATGTACTGCTCATTTTTATCCTTCATTCCCTGTGAAATCTTTGGTCATCCTGTCTCTCTCACCTGTCCTCACTGATCTGCATGTTTTCCAATAAAATTCTTGTATACAGTCATTTTTCTGTTGTCGTTTGTCACTCCGGCCCGAAGGCTGCTCCCGAAAGTCTCATCTGCCCTCGCTCTGAAAAGGTTGCCCGGCCCTGTGCTAATGTGATGAGAGAGGGCAGGATCTACCTTTTATTTTGGGGAAGAAAATCTTGATCAGACAGTTAAAACATTCAATGTAAGCTGAAGGGTAGGAAGGTGGATTGGGTGATTTCGGTAGGAAGGCACAACGGAGAACGGTCATCGTTCAAGTCTCCCTCGTGTTACCTCAGCACTACATGACCGGGAAATAATCGCAACAATAAAAGACAGCCCCTACAAGCAGTGTTTACGCCGTATGACATGAACTGCATCTAGACTGAAGCACACGAATAGTTGTGCGTAGATTTCGGTCATGTGGGTTGTTCGAACTCCAGCCTGTGGGACTAATTTTCGCCACTCGTAGAAAAAAAAACTTTCTATTATCATCATACAGTAACTCTAGCCTCATATGCAGAATAGTTTGGATAATTTTGTCCGATAACCCAAACAATTACAGCTCATCATTATCAACCTGAGCTATGTTGAAGTAAAATGAATATAGGAGAATTGATTTCAGGACAGTCCTTTAACTAACTGAACTGCAGTGTTGCTGATATGACAGTAACAAAGGAGAACAGATTAGAAACGGTTCATATGTATCAAGTAAAAGCAGCAGTCACAAACCAGTGTATAGATTTGCTTCGCTTAGTTACCAAAAATATGCTGGCATCCACAGGCTCGTCACCTGGCCCAAATGGCATCTCATGTCAGTCCTACCAACCCTCCGTATGGCACAAAGCAGAGCCCACCAAAACCCGAGCCTTTCAGCAAATGTCATCACCAGATTTCACGACACGACTTCTGTCTCTGTCTGTACAAATTATGTTGATAATAACTTACTAGAGATTGCTAAAAATGTTACTTTCGAATTTCTTAATGCCTCTTTCTGGAACGATATATCCTAAACATAACATAATAGCAACATTCTCTTAAAGACCTCTAATACAAACTACTTCCAAAACAGAACCGTAAAAAATAACACGCAAGAGGGTGTTGAGGTCTAATATGGAAAATAAATTACTTAAGAAAAGGTGTCACGGAGACTCCTATGCAACCTAGATTCTGATCCTGCACTTCATCGACGTATTCTAGGTGAAACAGAATTAGAAGTAGTAGTAGTCGCCACTCCGGGATGTTATTGTGAACTCGGTGGACTGCAGGACAAAGTTACTCTACTTCCGCAGTCCACTCTCCTCTTTTGGAGGGACAGGGAGGGGACTGAAGGACGTTTATATAACTGGAAAGATCCACCGGCCTGTCATGTCGGTGCCATTACATGAAGGCGTCGCTCTCCAGCGCCAGACATAGAGCTGACTTAATGAGAATAATCTATGGAACTTTATTACATCTGACGTAAACTGCCTTCCTTTGCCAAATAAGACATCCCTTTTTACTTCCCATCCTGCTAAACGCCTCTACAACTCTGGCTCTTATCAGTGTTCTTTAGCCTCGTATTCCAAGTGACGTTAGAAATTTCGCAGCACCTCTGTCTCAGCTATTTGTTCACCACATAACATCTAAATATCCATTACGATGTTGTTTGCATAATAAATCGCCAAGAAAGAGGTGTTACGAAGCTCTTTACTCCACCTAGGGTATGATTTTTAGAGCTATCGCGTCTGGATACCTTATGATGAAGTCCTTATCCTGAACCATCCCTTGCCGTGCCCTTAGACTGTCCTACAATGCTCTATAAACTGCTACCCTCAAGACAGCTTCAGACTTTGTACGGATCAGGGCCTCCCCTTGAAATTAAAGTCCTTATTATATATCCTGAATCACTACTTGTTGTGGCCCTAAAAGCTCCTACTGTATCAACCGCCACCCTCCAAAAAGCTTCATGAGGTGTCCGCAGATCACCAAGCTTGCGGGTTAGAAGTTAGAACCTCCTCCAAATAGACCTTAACCTCTTGAATCTGATTACGTATTTTGCTGTATTTATCTTACCTTCAGACGATTGAATTTTGAAGTGCAGGAATGATATTTAGCATTCATTAACCCCGTTTGTTACGAGTGGGCTTTCCTAATCTGAAGAAAATCGTCTTGAAAATGCAAGAATAATGCAAAAGATGTCCCCCCACTGAGGTCTTATTTGGACATAGAGCCATATGTAAGAAAAGTCGTGGGGTGATTGCTGACATACTAGCCCTATGGTCAGTCACTTCGTAGCACCTCCTCCCAAGCGATTTATTTTGCACAGTACACCTCAACATTCCTTAACATCCTGTTTATATCATTTTATTATAGACACTGTGTGCATCAGTGGCCTACAAGAGGATGCTGAAGTGTATCACGAAAGTCAATCACTTTAGATATGTGTTACTATTTTTTTTTTATAACAAAACAGAGGAAGGAATAACAAAAGAATAAAATTAACAAAAGCATAAAAAAAAACATAATCCATTCACCTGAATACTGGTGTCCTCTATTAATAAAAAATCTGTAACACCTCGACTTCGACAGCCGTAGGTTGAAGTTTGAGGGAAAACCACTCTGGGGAAGCGAGTTCCAAAGAGATGCAGTTTGATAAAAGAATTCTGATAGGCGGAAGTTCTACAAAATGGCAACGTGACAGTCCAGCCATGAGCGCTACCAGATGTCCGTGTAGCGCGGAGGAAAGCGTGGAGAGGTGGCCCAATTTCGTCTGAGCATTTGCCATAAAAGTATTTGTAAAATAATGCAAGGGAGGCAACATTCCTTCTTACCTGCAGAGGAGGTAGTTCATTTGTAATAGTAGGGTTAATAATAATTCTAATTAGCTTTGTTCTGAATTTTGTCCAAATGATTTAGTGCAACCTCTCCACATCCATTCCACGTGGGTGAGCAATATTCCAGCTGAGAGCGCACATGATTCTTGTAAGTTATAGCTAATTGTTCGTCAGTGAAAAAGTTATCGGCACTGTACAATAATCCAAGTTTCTTTGAAGTGATTTTGGCAAATGATCTAAAATGAAAGGTTCAGCTGAGGGCATTGTTAGCAGAAACATCGAGAATTCTAATACTTTGAGAGATAGGAATATTAGTAGCACTGAAGGTAGTATAGGAATCTGGCAATACCTGTCTAACAGTAAACTGAATATATTTGGTTTTACTAGCATTAAATGACACAATGTTATTTTGTCCCATTCAGTGATCTTAGATAACTCTTATTTAAGGAGATTGCAGTCCTGAGTTGTGTGTTAGAGTTTTTAAACTTAGTAAATGGATGTTTAATTATGAATGAACTGTGAAGTGTTGAGTCATCTGCATATGAGTGAATGGGACTACAGGTGAAAGATAAGAGATCATTGATATGAATTAGGAACAGGGTTGGAACCAGAATTGATCCTTGTGGCACTCCGACATTAATCGAGTGGAAATTGGAATATACATCATCTACCTTTAGTCTTATCTTTCTGTCGCTAATATATGAGGAAATCAGAGGAACAAAGGATGATAGGAGTTTGGATGGCAAGGAACTGTGCCACACTCTGTCAAAAGCTTTAGAAATATCAAGGTCTGCTGCATAAGTTTTTCCATTTTGGTCGATTGACTGATGGATGGTATGAGTCAGGAGACTGAGTATATCAACACTGGATCTTTCGTGGCGAAAACCATACTTTCTATCACTAATTAAGTTGCTGGAGCCAAGATGTTTAACAATGTGCTTATTAATTATTAGTCAAGCGAAGCTGTGATAGTCCTTCATGTGCAATCAGAGGGATCAGAGAAACTTCCTTTCGTTGGAATTGGGTGGATATTGACTTCTTTCCAAATATTAAGGAATGTAGAAGTACGTTTGTTTAGTCTGAATAATTTAGCTATGACAATAGCAACTTCTGGGGAACACTTTTCAAAACAACTGGAGGAATGCCATCTGGGCCAGGAGCTTTGTTGGTTGGTGAATTATGTAGAATGGATTTTACGTATCTAGTCTGTATCTTAAGTGGAGCAATTTCTGGAGAGTTAAGTTCTAGTAAAGGGACGTTCTGGCTGACTTCCTCTAAGGTAGACTTTCTGGCAAATGTACTGGCAAGGATGTTCTCTTTACCACGAGGGCCATCTATAGTGTTACCGTCAGAAGATTTTAGTAGGGGAATGGGTAATGACTTGTTAAAGTTATTATTGAAAGAAGTGAGAGTTGACCAGAATATCTATTGTCATTAGGACTGTTAAGTAGTTTTGATGCTTGATTTTGAAGAAAGTTTGATTTAGCAAGATTAATTACTGCTTTTGCATGGTTTCTAGCAATTTTAAATTGACTTAGTGATTCAGATGATTTTGACTTTAAAAGTTATATGCTAAAGACTCTTGGGTCGTTGCTCTGGCACAATTGCTGTCAAACCATTTTGGTGAGTCCGATCTTTTAGTGAACTGTTGACTGGGTATGAACAATTCCCTACCAGTCTGTATTAAGTCAATAATGTGGGACTGGGTAGAATTGATGTCAATGGAGAAGAAAGACTGCCATGGAATATCAGCAAGATAATTTTTGAATCCATCCCACTCTTTCCTTTCAAAGTACCATCTGGTCACCCTGAATGGGGCAACTGACTAATGAGGCTTTGATGAGACTGTGGTCGGAGGATCCAGGTGGTGACAGTGCTTCGATCCTGTATTGATCTGGATTAATTGTCAGGAATAGATCCAAGAGAGAGTAGTTATGATCAGGATTATCTAGTATTCTAGTTGGTTGTTTTACCAATTGCGTGAGATCCAACGATTCTGTAAACAGCTCTCGTTCTAGATCAGTATCGTCAGTCCTGGCAGAATGCGATAACCTTTCTGCATTATGGATGTTAAACTCACCCCAAACGGTAATTTCAGTGCTAAGGGTAAGGTTCAGGTTAGTCAACTGCATGAATATGGAGTCAAATGCACTGGGTTCTGAAGAAGCATTGGAGAAGCGAGAAACTACAGATATATTTGGTAATATCTAGATAATTTAGTTTATACGGTGAGTAATCAAAACAGTGTTAACTGCAAATTCAGATTTAATATAACAACAGGTGCCACCCTTGTTACGAAAGTTTGTGAGGAGATGGTAACCAGGAAAACAAAATGGGGATATGTCAGTAGAGGGAGAGATTTGGGTTTCTGTGAGGCACAAGGCTAGAGGGGTTATGGATTGGAGGAAAAAGTGAATGGAATTCAGATTGGTACTAAAGCCACGGATATTAGTGAAATATAGGTCCGAACATGCGTTTCTCCGCTGACGAGCATAATCAGTGTTTACAACAACGGCTGTCGGCACAGTCGCTTGATTGTGACCTGGAGGACCCTGTGCCGCCAGCCCTGCCCTGCCGGTGGTGGCTATCCGAGATACCACCGAGTTTGCTGATAATGTTGCGGCCACTGCTATGGGAGGATGGAAACAGATGTGATATGTAATGTGCATTTAGTGTAAACAGTTGAAAGTAGAGGTATAATGAGAGTATGCTGGCCTGCTCTTTGTGTTAATGAAAACACTGAAACTGTTCATCAAAGCGAGATGGTCAGGAACAGGTCCTGAGGACTGATGAAACGGGAGCTCCAGCTCTTCCTGACACTAGCTTGCCCTCCACATCGGGAATACCTCCCGGTTCGACTGGTGTCACAGTCTATTCCCTGAGATGTCTCGATGGATGTCTCCAAAGCCACTAGAATACGATCCATACAATGCCTGAACCCAAAGACGTGTGTGTGTGTGTGTGTGTGTGTGTGTGTGTGTGTGTGTGTGTGTCTGCGCGCGCGAAGCAGCCGACGATTATTGTGTCCAATCTATGCTTGTGTGGCTTGATTAAGTTTATTAGCTCGGTGCAATAACAGTAGCACAGTACTTGATTGTGAGTCGGGAATTGAATATGATTATGGAAACAAAAAATAGTGACAATCACCTTGGCTTCCAATAATATAATATATAACTTCTCAAAAAAAAAATCTGTAATGATAGCAATGTTTAAAAAAATATTTAAACAGTGCAACAGAGCTATAACCAACCCACATCAACCCATTATCGGAGAAGTTAATAAAGTGTTGACTAACATATTTTGTATCACTAACTGTTAAAAAGTGGGCGAAATCAGTGTTTGTGACAATTGCAAATTCGGCGGTGCACAAATACCGATCTCCTATAAAATACACTTTGCCACCGTCATTACAACATTTGTGATTACAATATCAGACTTACGATCATACAGTAGGGAGCCTCATTTTTTTCATGATTTTGAAAGTCTAATTTTGTTATTGCTGGCCGCATACCTATTATTGTATTTATTGGAATACCTAAGACTCCTAGGAATGTCCATCAGACTGCATTCGTCACGCTCTTGATGGCGTTTTACCGCAAGATTTTTAGCCTAGCACTAACGTTGCCTCTTCTTAAATATAAAATACTGATTGTATGCACTGAAAGCAGGCAGTTGCTGAGAAAACAAAAAGTCTTGAGATTTTTCGCCAAGGTATGAAGAGGATGAACGATGGACAGTTTGGATGAATGTTTAACACAGAGACAAATATCTTGAAAAAGGGAAAGTTTCCTTCTTCAAATTCAGTGATGCTAGGATGGCATACGCAACCTTCATTTTATGTAAATTCTCAGAACTACTCCCAGCTACCGGACGCTGAAATTATTATGCTCAATACTGAGAGTTAGGCAAATCAGGGCAATTTCTCTTTAAAAATCCGTCAGAAATGCTTTTTGTGTGTTAAGTAAATAAGAAGCTGGAGGAGGGGGAATTTTTCAGCTCTTATCTTCGTCCATTGTCCTAACCTAACAACCTAATCAAATTTAACCTAACGTAATTAACCTAACGTAATTAACCTAACATAATTAACCTAACGTTAGCCAACCGAACCTAAGTTTATCATAGAGACGATAATGGGCGAAAATTAGGAACTAATGCTTCTTTCCCCCTCCTTCAATACTAGGTATGTAAAAGAAAAAAAATTGATGGATGTTTATAAAAGAGAATTTACTTTGAATTGCAAACACTATGTGGTCAGCCTGCTAATTTCCGTGTCTGGCAGTTGAGTGTAATTCTGAAATAATGCGATGTTTTAAAAGATATTCATGATTCATTCCTTTTACTGCAGTTATTTAATATCTAGAGACACTAGTACCAGCAGCACCAGCAGCAGCAGTAGTAGCAGTAGTAGCAGTAGCAGTAGTAGCAGTAGTAGGCACACCAACCTAATCTGAACTTGAACCTATTGGACTTCAGAGTTGTCATTCTTCAGCAGTCCACCATTCTTCTTTCGAGAGACAGGGAAGTAGTTAAAGAACGTTTGTATAACCATGCAGTTAAGCCGCCAGGGTATATCGGTGCCACCACATGAGGGCTCTCCAGCACCTGTATCCGAAGGTAATAGCACTGATCATTCTATCGGGCTGGAATGAGTGCACAGTGCAAATTTTCCGATGATCCAATATTGCACTGATCATTGTTGCAACCTCAAATGATTATTGGATATGCCCGTATGTCTGACTAATATCTTTAGTCCGATGACTTTTTTTATTTATATTTGCTCCTTATAGACTCTTCTGTTTAATCTTGGAGCGATCTCATAAAGATGTTGTATGAAGGCTATATCTGACCCTTCCAGCTGAAGACTCTCTCCTAAGTTAAATACCACCGCTTGGATAAAGTAAAAATAGTAGTAGTAGCAGTAGTAGTAGTAGTAGTAGACGTAGTAGTACTAGCAACTCCAGGCTCATCTGAAACGTGAACTTGCCCTCCTACAGCTCACTATTCTCCTTTCTGGGGACAGGGAAGTAGACGAGGGAAGTACATACAATCAGGCCGTGGAGTCTAGGTTATATCGAAGCCACCGCGTGAAGGCGTCCCTCTCCTTCACAATACCAAAACATACTATAAAGTAAGACACGTGATTGAAGAGGTTGAGACTTATATGTGCCTTATAAAATTTATATGTGAGTATATTTCAGGCATGATAATAATAATAATAATTAATAATAATAATAATAATAATAATAAAAATAATAATAATAACTGTAGTAGCGGTGGTAGTAGTAGTGGTGGTTATAGTAGTAGTTATAATAATAATAATAATAATAATAATAAATTTAAGAATAAATTTGTGGCTGTGAGGCTGTTTGCGCTCTCCTTCCCAAAGAAAATTTACCCTGTTGCCCACCCATGAAAGATACGTTATCTAAAGTTCATGACCACATTACTAGATAACTGACATGCAATAAGGTGAGCAATTGCAGTGACCATTTTTATCTTCAATTTATAATGCAGCTTTCCTTTCGTTACGCGAGTGTTTTTACTGTCTCTACCCCTCCGAGATACTTTCTCTGGACTAATTTTCAACTTCATAACCTTTAATACTTCCTGTCCTTTTTTGTAAATCCAAATCCTCGTGCACTAAGGAGGCTTTTTATCGCCTCATTTCTACTTACCCTGAGTATTTTTCCCTTTATGTTAGTGATTTGGTACTGGGAGATTGCGTTAATAACCTACAAGAGATTACTAGCGTGCACTTCACAGATATATAACTGGTGAGGATGAGGTACTAGACAGCTTGCTAATCTAACTAGAATGACAGTCCTAGCCTGGTCTTCCACAGCAGTATGTTTCAATCTCTTCTAACTTCTTTCCTTCACTGTGCCAGGCTCTGTGAAACTCAGACACCCCGCAAGAATATTTTACGCAAATTTGCATGCTTACTGCACTTTTTTTTATATTCAACAGGAAATCTATAACGGCAAGTGAAGGGGTTCATTAAAGTT